>JAHWFP010116990.1:0-12225 GCA_023313725.1 Lithobius niger | reverse complement strand
CCCCCGTGCTGTGACCGTTTACTAGGTTTTTAAGCTATTAGTGCCATTACTCGTAAGTAGTATAGCATCAAAGTAGAAGCTTTTCTCCAATAATACCTCAAGTTGTTTTCGACAATATTGAGGTAAAAGGTTTTGCCATTTCTTTCGTCTTTCGACGCTCTATTATTTTAAAATTGTAGCATGTTTTTGTTTTAAAATGTAAAAGTTTATTTTACAATAATACCCCTCTAGGCCTTGTTGTTTGGGATAAAACTGAGAAAAAAATTTCATTATATTTCACCCTTCGATAGTCCATTTAAAAAAAATTTTCTTCATCCCTGACCCCTACCCTGCTGCCTATGCTTGCACACAGGAGTCATCGTCATTCATTTTAGCCTAAAGGTCCAAAATGTACAATTAAGCCAACCCCCAATCGTCAATGGCCAGCTGGCCTGTTCATATAATTTTAAACTGAATTCGTTTTAATTTAATATGGAAAAAAAATATTAAAAAAATGTGATAGGTCACAATGAATTTTTTACGAAACCTGCCATCCTAAAGAATGATTAAAAAAATCACCAAAATTTACTTGACAATTTGTTGCTTCTGTGTTCTCTGGAGGCCAGAAACAAGCACTAAAATAGTGTAAAATGCTTCAGCTTCCGGGGCACTGCCCCGGACCCCGCTGGGGGAGCTTACAGCTCTGTCCCAGACCCCCTAGCTGAGTTTTGCCGGAGCCCCTAAATAGTACTTTACTGATAACACTACTGTCATTTTTTTATTCATATGGTAATATTATTATATGAGTAGATATAGTGTTTTTCCCCCCCCCCCCCCGCAACCAAGAACCCTTCGCTACGGCCCTGTTCCCGATGTATTCTTTCCATCCAACGTCCACGAATTATTGTTTGTTTTACTTTCATAATTATTAAACCACTGAGATAATTAGTAAAAAGTAAAAAAATTGTATGGCAGCCTTGTGACGGAATAGTTAATTCGATGGAAGGAAAAAGTCGGACGGTAGTATAGTGTAGAATCGGGTAACCAAAAACATAGTCGAGCCATAAAAAACAGTAAATATGTTAGAAAAAAAAATGTATTAATTGCACAAAATTGTCTACACAACAGATATTAATTGCCAAGAAATGAGTAATACATTCGCCCTGTTTTTGTGTGGGTTTTGACGTTTAGCTTTTTCCCAATTTCATTTGCCTAAGGAGCTCCAACTGTTATGAGAAAGCTAGAAAGAAATACGACAAACTAAGAAGAAGTCGGAGACTTATTTTTAATTTAATGAGGAACGAAAATAATATTCTTCAAAAAATTCACTTTACCGAAGTTATTGATGAATTTGCTCGTTAACGGTAGCTGTTTTTTTTTGTTCGCACGTTAAGTGGCAAAATATTGCTATCAGCTATTTCGGCTAAATAAAATTTCTTAAACAATGTCCGACAACGAAAAACTGGAAAATGGGAGGTAACTGACAAGAAAAATGTTTCCCCTTCCCACCATTCTCTTCCATTTCCCCTAAGTAAGGAGCTATTCAAATGGAAGAGATCTATGATGGGAAGGGAGGGACCCTTCAAGATTTTTGTCGAGGGCCCCGATTAACCTTAATCTGGGCCTGCTCACAACCTATTTCTTGGTTCAGTTAGATAAAAAAAACAGGTGGGCGGGCGGCGCTGTTCATCTAATGTTCCGAAAATTGTAGGCCTACGTTTGATTGCCAGACTTTCACCCAGTTTCACGCTTTCCTGCTTTCCGTCAACTCTCCAGTCTGCCTGCTGGCAATATGGATGAAGTCACGGCCAGCCATGTAAAGTGGCAACTTTGGCCATTCCCTATACCTACACGGCGCCTTTGTCCCAAAATTGTAAAGGGGAAACTTCATTTACCAGGTAATTCTTAAGTCATAAAAAAAAATCGGACTTGATTCTTCAGATGTTTCGAATCTACTCTTGAATTCCGACTCTAAACTTAAAAACAACTTACGTCATTTACAATGAGCTTGCAAGCATACATGTTGAGCAAGTGATGCCACGTTTCTCTCTCCCGTTCTCAAAGTACGCAAAGTACGCAAAGTGGAAACTGACGCGCTCGCAACGACAAGTAGCACCAAGCGGGTGAGGGGCGTATCCTTTTCGCAAAAAGTGGTGGCATTGTCCACTCCCAACTCCAGCTTGGAAGCTGTTCCCTCCCACCTACTCTCGCAAAGTGGAGTCGTATACTGTGTCCCTTACAGCGACTGCAGCGCAGTGTACATTGGTGAGACTCATCGTAAGCTCCAAGCACGACTTAAAGAACACGTCGGAGACACCTTGGGAGGAAAAGAGAAGAACGGAATTGCTCTCAGTCATAAAAAAGAGAAACATGCCATCTCCTGGGATCGGACTTCTGTTCTCTTCAAATCTAACACACACAACGGCTGTCATCTCAGGGCACTGGAGTCTCTTGCAATCAAACATTTCTCCAAAAATAGCATACCACTCATGAACATCCAGAATCCTGCTTATGCAAACATTGATCGCCTAGTGCGGCCAATTCTCGCGTCAAAATTTGACAGAAAGTGGGCACTCCAGAGTACATGATTGAAGTTTTACTTTACTTGTTAAAATGTACACGGATAAAAATTGATGATTTTTAATTGAAATAAGCAAATGTACAATTAAGAAAATTGCATCTGTTTAAGTGCTGTTGTGCTTTACGTTTTAAATATATGATTGGTAAAGCACAACAATGCAACGCACGATTTAGATCAGTGGTTCTCACGTCTTGCACGAATTTCAAAAGGACGATGTAGTGACTCGTATTTTTCTAACTAACTTCTGAAGAAGGCGAACGCAATTATTCGCCGAAAATTTAAGTGAACATTTGTTGTGTTCTTCTGTGTGGTTTTGTGTGCTCTTTCTTCTATTATTTAATACCGGACAATCCTGCTGCGTTTCTGCTTATCCAACTTTTGGTAAGGAGTTTTTGGTAGGTCACTGGTCCGTCTACACTGTTCTGATGCAGTGCTACAGTTAAGAGTTTGTTCGCACCTTTATGCTTCAATAATATATGGCTCATGGTATGGTACTATACTTGTTGGTTTGCCTGGCTCAGTATTTGTTTGGTCCGTTCAGTAGCAAGTGACGATCATCTGAGTTTACACCCATGGTATTTAAATTTGATTCATGTCAGAAGTAAAACGAAAGTAAATGTATTGCTACGGTAGGTCGTAATTTAAGAAACCCAAGGTATCAACAAACTTACCCAACTCGCACAATTTTCAAAGTTCCAGGAAGAAACACAGTACGAATACTGGCGGAAGTAAACACAGCCGAATGTCTTCATCAGGCTTTCCTTCACAAGTTACCTCATTCTCACCACTTACGCGAAATTCAAATTTGGGGGTTTCATGTTGCCTCTGGTGTTAGCTTGCCCATCTCTACTAAAGTTCGGCAGTTTTATGTTGCCTTCTGTATTTGCTCACCACTTTCGACTCAAGCACTCACACAATTCATCTAGTAGGATCTGTATTGCAGGAGTGGATAATCCCTGGCTATTCATCAGCACGGCTTTCTTCGGACGTAGTGTTGAATAGCCCGGGATTCAAGTCCTATCAGATGTATGTCTCTGTTGGAATTCGACTCCAGGAAAGTTTTGAGGCTTCCCAGTTTACGTTGTGCCATGTTTCCTAAGTTAAAACGAAGCATCCCGACTCATTTGGCTTCACTTGCACTTTATGAACGCCCACATACCCAAACGCTAGAAATTCAAGGCCGCTTGCATTTACCTTCCGCTTAGTTTAGCTGCTTAACTAAAAAGAAATGATTTAAAAGCCTGGAATCCTCAATAAATACTGGCTACCATGCTATTACGGAGTCACCTTGGTATGGGTCCCCTATGAGCCTCGTAATTAAAACCTTGTAAGTTGAGACACTGACAAGATACAGGCTACCACCAGTCGCCTCTCTCAGATGTAGTGATGAACAGCCCGGGATTCAAGTTCTCTCAGATGTACGTCTCTCTTGAAATTTGACACCAGCAGGGTTCTTAAGCCTTCCCAGTTTATGTTGTGCCGTGTTTCTTAAGTTAAAATGAAGCATCATAACTCGTTTGGGTTCACTTGCACCTTGTGAATACCAACATATCCAAACGCTACAAATTCAAGGCCACTTGAATTTACCTTCAGCTTAGTTTACCTGCTTAACTAAAAGAAATGATGTAAAAGCCTGAAAAGGCCAATAAATATTGGCTACCATGCTATAACGGAGTCACCCTGGTATGGGTCACCTATGAGCCCCATAATTAAAACCTTGCAACTTGAGACAGTGACAAGATGTAGGCTACCACCAGTCACCTTCCGCCAGCCACTACTGATGTATATCCCCTCGCAAAATAGATAAATTTCTGGTTGAAGATAATCACTCTTGCATTTACTGCAGCGAAGATGTAGTTTAACATCAACACACAGAATCTATGACTAAAGCTGCAACGGTACCGATCCAGTTTAAAAAATTTTGCTGATATCCGTACCGAAACAAATACCCAAAATGTAATCCTTTGTCTTTCAATGGGGTAGGTTTCTACAAAGTTTAATAATTATTAAAATAAAAAATGTAAACCAAGGCCATTTAAAAAAAGAAAGTTGTTTCTCAGGCATCGCCGCACCACGTAAAAGTCGCCGCACGGACCTTTTTTTTTTCATTTTCCCTGCCAGTTACCGCAGCGCTTGGAACAAAATAAGATTACGAGCGACACCGGTCCAAAAGAAAAAAAAAACCATCACGAGCACCACATCTACAATAATCATTTAGATAACAATAATCATTATTATTCTTATTACACTATTTATTATTACTCTTTACAACAGTAATTAGTGTTGTTGGTGTGGCACCCACGGTTTTTTTTTTGGCCAGCTCTGTGTTTTGTGCCAAGCCTCCGTGTATTTACCATGGCTTGCCGTAGCTAACTCAAAATTGCAGTAATTGTCGGGGAAGGGGGATGTTCAATAATATTCGACACAGTTCAATTTTTTTTACAGCAAACGTGGTTTTTATTGTCTAGCTTCAGAGTTCGTACGAACGGCCTTTCCCATATTGTATCATGGGTAACGACTAAACTTAGCTGCACTGAACGACAGCGGCCATCTTCGAAAAACATGTTGTGTGCGGCAATATTATAATTGCATTAAACAAAATTAAATCAGGTATTTTCCTAATAAATAATGTAATTCATTTTAATCCTTTTTTTTTTGTAAATGTCATTCGGTAACTACGTCAATATTTATTTTAAAGGAATTGCATTTTTTCCTGCCAATTGCTGCCTCCCAATCCGAAAGCAAGATGGAAGTTCCTCCATTAACGATAATGTACTTTCTGGTAAATGTTGAACAGTAAGAACAAAAAGTGAAAAAAAAAACCGCCCGCCCGCATAGAAATTTTTTTTTTCTGCCCGAGAAACAACTTTCTTTTTTTAAATGGCCCAACTGTTAAAAGTAAGGCTCGGCTGGTACCAATTTTCACCAATACGATGCGATACCGATGCAGTCCGATGCTTTCTTCACCGATACCAATACCGATACTTCAATGTAGTTACTCCCAGAAAAGATAATGCTTCTTCCATATTCAGAAATTAGTTGCTTAATAAATCCCACTTTGGTTGATAATATTGACTTGATGAAAAATTCCCAATGTCAATTTCTATGAGCTCTACGAGTTCATGCAGTAACATGTGTTTTTTTGGTTTTTACTAAATAACTTGAGAATTGGAGCTATCGATATGAAATTAGAACGATTGGATAGCTCTTGAAAAACCGCTTCAAATCGTGTATTGGAACATCAAAAAAGGTCAATGTTTGGCAAAAATATCACAAAAACTCCCAAAACCGCTAGCCAACACCAATCCAAGATCGATCTTCTAGTATCGGTACCAAGGCCAATATCGGTATCGGCCGAGCCATAGTTAAAAAAAATAGCTAGGGAGACGCTCAGTGACTTCCTGAGCAAAACGTCGCAAACCGCATGTCGTAATCTGCAACGGTTCCTGAATTATCGATAGTTATTTCAGCATAAGTTGCCGATATGGACCAAAATATCGATACCACAAATATCAGCAACCGATCCAATCCATAATATTGGTATAGCCTTACTTATTAGGTGGCACAGAAGAATACCTCAAACTTTAGTCATGAAGATTTAGACAAGTTCATTTTAAGGATGATCATGTTGGAAATGTACTTGGAGCTACAGACGAACGTTAAATAATGATACATACAGTGAAACTTCTTTATAACGATATTCCATGGGACTTTGTAAACAGAATGTTATATCAGGTTTATACGGTATAAACAATCAGTTTTGCATGAATTGTTGCTTGAAGAGCCGCAAAAACAGCTTTGTTATAACGGGTTATTGTTGTTAAGAGGTATCGTTATAACGGGCTTAAATGTACCAATTAAAACAATTCATTTTGATTCACAATGCTTGTAGCTATAACAAATATTCAAACTAACAGTGTCGTCTATGCAAATAAAGGCAAACAACCCAGTGTTGATTGACATTATATATTCAACTCCCGACTTCCACGGAGACACCGTTACAGTATTTGGCTATCCCACGACCGTCGCTCGTGCTGCATCCGACAAACTTCGTTTCCGCAATATGAAGACAAAGAATTACACTCGACCTTGCATACATACAGGTTGAGAGGATTCTCAGCGCACAACCGCGGACGCAGAAAACAAATGAGCCTGCGTGTTAGACCCGACGCGACTTAGCTAAGAAGAGAAAAATACGGAAACATGTTTCCTCTGTCGTACGTCACACTCTCCTACAGATTCGAGCTACAGTAGTTTCCACTCGTGGGAGTGCACTCTGCCCTAAGGGTAAACAATAACCACAATCGCCACAATACTATATCGTAACAGTTTTCGAAAGTTTAAAAATGCAGCTCAATTTAAACTCTACCAATTCCAACTTATTCTTAACATTGAAAGCATTCAGAAAAAAGTAACACGATATGTTAGTTAACATAATAGTAACGGACAATTTTGACCCCAGAAAAATTGTCCAACATCGTAGCGGCGTAGCTACGTTTGGCGGGGCCTGTGGCAAATTAGCCCTCGGGCCCACCCCCACCCCACGTAAATATACAGAATGGCCCACAAAAAAAGCACGAGTGTAAAATGTCCGAAGTCATACTTTTATTTTTTATTTTTATTGTAAAAATACGAACCATTTTTCGTACGTCATCCTAGTGGGCGATAGTTTCACTTTTCACAAAAGGAGCCCGGTCTGCATAATCGTCGGCTCCAGAGAAAGACTCCACCCCATTCGTTCGTGGCAGCTCAACGAAACGAAAACCCTCCTCGCTAAGCAAAAGCAAATTCGAGCCTTTTTTTAATTGTAATTAGTTTTTTATTATACTATTTTTTTTTTTAATATTTTTTTTCTTTTGGGGGTTCCCTTAAGGTCGGGGGCCGGTGGCATTCTGCCACCCTAGCCACCCTGTAGCTACGCCACTGCAACATCGCCAATATGCTTTGAAACGTATATTCATGAAAGTTAGTTAAAAGGTACGTTAAACATTTACCCATTATTAAAGGCTTACAGCAATCCTAGAGGTTTTATAGAATAAGCATACATTAATGTATTAACCCAAGGCTTGCTAGATTATCCTAATTTTCAAATTTAATGCAGTCACCATATAGTTTTAGAAGCAGTCGGCATCTTGGAATTCTCTGGGGGGTCATTAACATTAAAGTTTACAGTGAATAAAGGTAGTTTTATCACACTAGAACAACATCTGGACCAAGGCAACACCTGGCTGAACCCCAGACTTCAAAATAATGTTTACATTAAGATGACGGTTCACATTCAGATCGCAATCGCAACAAGCCTAAACATTAAATCGAAATAGGAGTGGGAGAGGGACCACAATATTATACTCTCCACAAACATCATTATAAAAGGCTGTTACTGGGGAGTCTAATGACTCGTCCGATACTTCAAAGCATTCCTTAGCTGAAAAAACAAATTTTAAAAACATACAAACACACGTTTGTAAATTAATAGCAATGGCCAGAGACAATGATTTTCCACGGCCCTCATTTACAACTTTCCAGAACAAATTGTCATTTTCCGCGGCGAATTAAAAAAGGTTATATTAAGAAGAAATAAGCTATATTTTGGTGTCAGATCGGTCACTTTCAGGGCCGTAGAAAGCAAATAAAAAGTGGTACGGCCCAACCAAATCAGCTAGAGCGTCGGCTGGCCAGACCACCATAAAGCTCCCCAAGCAGGGTCCGGGGAAAGCTGAGGCAATTTCCGGTACCACAGTGTCTTATCTGGCTTCTGGAGGGATTTTGAATATATTTTTAGGGTTTTTATTTTATAGTTAAAATATGGTAACAACAGAGGCAGATTTAGGAATTTATGGTGAGGGGGCAGAGAATTTTTTAGGAACCATTTTTTTCACTTATAGTGGTTCGCCCCACCAACTGGGGGTGCATTTTCCTCACCGACAGTGACTTATTTTAAAGCAGTGTGCCGAAAAGTGGTACGGCAAATGCCGCACCAGCTGTACCACTTCCTACGGCCCCGATCACTTTACTACTGAAAAGGTGTAGTTGCTTTTTAATAATATGTAAGCATCCTAACAATCTAAACTCCACATAAAAGTTTAAATTTGTGCCTACACCTGCTATTATGAATACCTAATTGTTGAATAAAGCCAAAAATAACACAAAATCCGTTAGAATCCGCGAGTATTTGGGATTTCTGAGGAAATATTTACTTTCCACGATTTCCGCGATTTTGAAAATGGTCCCACACGTGGGAAGGTTGGCATAATAGCAAGAAATTTCAAGCTAAAACAATTACTGGTAATTCCACAATTTTTTTTAAATCATTGAGAAAATCATTGCCCTGGCAAAGGATTTTCGAAAATACGCGAAAACTTGTAAACTAAAGAAAGGATGTGATAACATAATAGTATTAACTATTAACTGGATCGATACTATATTCTCCTCACTGAATTCCCCCATTACCTTTTCCTCCGTGAATTGCTACTGCTTCGACACCTTTTAGCAAAAGATACTCGTGTATTGCGTCAACATCCTGCTTCTTTTCAGCGAAAATTAAGACCTGTAATTGTAATGAAAAACTCGGTAGTTATTATTACTATGAAAGTTCATTTTAACAATTAGACAGTTCAGGAAATAAAAACGCATAATGTCAGAAACTAGAAAACTTTACCAGTATTCTACAAATTTTCTACATACTGGACACTTGTCCATCTTCATCAGGCACTATGATTCCTAAAATGTTTTTCTATTAGCCTATATCTCCCCATGGGAATCAATTTTTGAACTTAAGGCTCGTGCCTGGCGTAACCTCCAGTATTTGTCGGGCACGTTGTTCCAACAATTGGAAAGCAGTTTGTTGAATTCTTCTCTAAGGGAGAAAACGGGAAAGCTATAGCTCAGAATAAATTTCACCAAATTGTACGACACTCATCAAAATCGCGCAGCCACACCTGTATAACACCAAAGGAAATTTCACTCAACTAGGATACACACTGGTGCTGCTGTCCAAGATAATAAAGAAAGCGGTGCAAACTCGTCACAAGAGGAAGGATATAGAAGTTCCCAAGAGATGGCTAAGTTGAAAAAGAGTTGGGCTAACATATCTTAAAAGAATGAGTAAGAAAAAAAACCGAAGATTCTGAAAGAGGATTTAACACCTACCTCATGAATGAAGGCAGTCTAAAAGATAAGCTCCTGAATTAAAGAAAGCAGGCGTCTAGGGGAGATGAAGTAGGCCAAGTGATGTTTTGTCCAAGTACATAATACAAGAGAGGGTGTGTATCGAGTTCTATGTGAAGGGTCGATGCTGTGTATATCGATGAGACGAGAAAGGGAGTACAAACGTGGGTTAAGTAGCATGCAAGTAGCCAAAACTGGCCCTTTCCCTCGCCTTTTGTCTTTTCATGACAATAAAGTTTTATTATTATTATTATTATTATTATTATTATTATTATATGGCCAACACAGAAAATGAAGTGAGTGAAAGCAGCATCGCTACCCATCACATGGAAACAAGCATAAAATTGGATGGTAAGGAACCGCCAAGTTGCTTAAGTCAAATGTCCCTTTCGATAGACACCTTCGAGGACTAGAATCACTAGCAATCCAGCATATGAGAAGAAACGCAGCGCTAATGAACACACAAGGCCACTCAAACCCGTTCTCACTCGAAAAAAGAATTCACCGAACTGCTTTCCAATTGTTGGAACAACGTGCCCCACAAACACGGGTGGCCCCACCTGACACTAGCGCCAAGTTCAAGAAGTAATTCCCATGGAGACGATGTACAGTAGTAGAAAAAAGTTTTAGAAATTATAGTGCCGGATGAATACAGACAACTGTCCAGTCTGTCAAAAATTTTCAGAATACTGGTAAAATACGGAGCTGGCTCAAGGGGCACACGAGTAGTGCAGCTGCGTAGGGCCCCCGGATTAAAGGGGCCCCGTGCGGGAGCGGGAGCACTCATCAAGACACACGCTGGTTTGCAATCTAAATTTTAGCACACAGGTGTAAAATAGGGTGTAAATAGGTGTAAAATAGGGTTTGCAGCTAGAAGCACTTGGCCCTGAAGTGGCGCGTAAATGCAAACTTATTGTTGTAACTATTGTTTGTATTGTTTTCCAATAGTCTTTTATAATATGCTTAAGTGTTATACGCGCACTGTTTCAGTACATATGCACCGCAACAATTCACTCAAGTTTTAACAAAATAACTATTCTTGCAATTATTTAACCGTTTGCTTTGGGCCAGAGCCCTAATAAACCCAATCAATCAATCAACGACATCGTAAATAAACTAACCTTGGTTGCTGGCTGGTTGGATACCGTTTAGTGAGTTTTATATTAAGCCGTGAAAAGAAATAAGTTTGTTTCTCGGGTATTTTCATTCAAAAAGTAACCAGGCCACCAGGCTTTTTATTTTATTTTTTTTATTTTATTGAAAGTAACTCAAGTCTTACTTTCAACTGCTCAAAACACTTGCATTTTAATTTTACGGAAAAACTTGCAAAACACTTAATTTTACGGAGCTGAAATGGTTAATTTAGGCTAAATAATACTTATTTTCAGCTAACTGAATTGCTTTTCCTTGTAACGGTAATAAATTTAGCTTGAACTAGCAAATAAAAAGCATCGACAAGGGTCAAATTTGACCACCAGGCAGGGCCTGAGAAACAACTAATTTTTTTTTGTAGCCTTATGTGATATTTGAAAAGTGAAATATTATGAGATCAGTGAGTTTTATAGTATAGTATAGTATAGTATAGTATAGTTACTTGAATACACCATGGTAGGTAAACTACGGAAGTTGCAGCAGAAAAGAGACTGGGAATCTATCATTGCCAGGAAAGTTTGAAACACAAAGCAGATCGTGAGCACAGGGTCCAGTCAAGCAAAAAAAAAAAGTAAAAAGTAAAAAAGTAAAAGTCGGAATTCTGTGTAAAGTCACAAAATTCTTATTTTGGAGGCCCAATTTTAATATAACGCGAATATAAAGCTATGCACACCTATGCAAGGTGTTTATAGGCACGTGTGGGTAATTTTAGAGAGTCAAAATTTCAAGGGCAAATTTTCTACGTTGATCTTGGCCATCAGCAGTAAAAAAAAACTGACACTTTCACCAAATCAACATCATTTATTTGATATTAACCCCTTCCACACCAAACGCGCATTCTAGTAATAAAACAAAAATAACCCGCAAGCTTCGTAAGAGTTCGCTAGGACCCAAAAGCCTCTGAGCAAAGTACAGGTGAGTGGTGAAGGTCCTGGATTGGATGCCACGGGAATACGAAATCAAATCTTTGGAATCTGGGTCGAATGGGGTTAACAACAAGTTGGAAAATATTTTTGGCAATCAATCGTTCTTTCTGCCGACACTAACCCCTTCAGCTCCACTGACGTACACAGTGTAACCGTTTCTTAAAGTATACCTAGGTCAGTTAGGAGATTCGATCCTGCAACTGACCTAGGTATGGTTCCTGTGTGTACATCAATGAACTGAAGGGGTTAGTATCGAAAATTATACGTTTTGTGAAAAAGGCCACTTAAAATAATGTTTCTCAGGCACTACCTCACTTGTTTAAAAGTCTCGACACAAACCTTTTTATTTTTCGTCTTTGCTTGGTGTGTAGCTAGTAAGGCTGTACCGAACAAGTTTTTTTGGACCGGACCGGACCCAGA
>JAHWFP010116966.1:0-11219 GCA_023313725.1 Lithobius niger | reverse complement strand
CTAATGCTGCATTAACAGTAAATGTAAATGATAAAAATAACTGTAACGTAAACCCTCAAGGACAGAAGATAATAATTTGTGACAGATGTGGCGGAAAAAATCATAAAAGTTCCACCTGTTCCTCACCTTATGAAACTTCTAATTTTAGCAACAGAGGAAGAGGTCAAAATCGGCGAGGAGGAAGAGGTTTTCGCCGAGGAAGAAGCCGAGGCAACTTTAGAGGCCAGCAAGGAGGACAAGGAGCAACGGGTCTACTCGCAACAGCAACAGACATCGTATATGCACTGGTAACCTGTTTATGGACTCCCTTCACGAATACAACTGAAAAAGAAGGTAAAACTTTGCAAGATGTGTTTGTGGTGGACTCGGGGGCGAGTAACCACCTAATTTGCAATATAAATTGGCTATTTAATCGTCTAAGGATTAACGGGATCACCAATTTTGTCGGCTAGCAAAGATAAGTCACTGATACCACATTCAAAAGGCAATGTTTTATTTGACAACAGTAAACGTAGACTTCTACTAAAAGACGCATTGTATGTACCAGGATTACAAGTTAATCTCTTCTCAGTAAGGTCAGCAACAGCTAGTGGATGCAGCGTAGTATTTTATGAAACATGCTGCATAATTTATCATAGCAGGAAAATACTAGCCAAGGCATATATGCAGAACGGTCTTTATATTTTAGATGGTAATCCAATAGAAGCAAAAGAAGAAAAGGTAAAATTGTTGTTGACTCAAACTAACCTAAACAATCAATATCCTGAAAGTGAGATGGCATTAATAAATAAAATAGTGCCGTGTAACCAAACAATTCAAAGCAACATAGAAAGATGGCACAAACGGTTCATGCATATATCTGTAACGTCATTACAAAAAATGGCCGAAGCACATGCATTAAGAGATTTTAAAATCCCAAAACAAAAAGGATTAGTTTTACCATGCCATGAGTGTATCCAAGCTAACCAGACAAGAAAACCATTTCCAGCATTGAATTATGAACATGCTAAAAAAACAATTAGAACTTATGCATACAGATGTGTTAGCAGTACCAATTAAATCATTAGGGGGCAACTCCTATGTCTTAACCTTCACAGACGATTATTCTGGCTTTGTAACGTGCTACATCCTAAAGAACAAATCGCAGGTGCCAGAAAAACTAAAAGAATATGTTGCCATGGCAGAAAACCAAACGGGACAAAAGCTTAAGTCAATCAAATCCGACTGCGGAACTGAGCACCTTAACGAAAGTGTATCTGCATTTCTGAAAGAGAAAGGGGTTAAACACACCACTACAAATATTTTTTGTTCCGAGCAAAATGGCCGTTCTGAACGTTTAAACAGGACATTGTTGAACTTAGTACGAGCAACATTAACAAGTGCAAACTTGCCGGCGTATTTATGGGCCGAGTTGATTTCAACTGCAGCTTATTTAAGGAACAGATGTACAAATAAAGCAAATGAACATATAACTCCGTTACAATTATGGTTGGGTCGAAAAGACAAGCCAACTGTAAAACACCTAAAGGCGATTGGATGCATTTGTTTTGCACACATTCCAGTTCCCAAACGTAATAAACTAGAACCAAGAAGTAGGAAATGCCTGATGGTAGGATACGATCAAACTTAACGTAGCTATCGTTTATGGGATTTGGAAAATCACAATATTATCGTATCGAGGAATGTAACATTTCTTGAAAATGAGTTCAACTTCACACACTTGCACCAACAAGAAGAACAAGGCTTTGAAGACGTGTGGGAAAAATTATGGCAAAATGCTGAAGCTGACGAAACTGACGAATCTGGAGGAGAAGAGGCTGTAATTCAAGAACCTCAAGAATCAATCATACAGGGAAATGAAGAAGTGCTAACTAATGGAGCACACGAAGGTGAAAACGGTTGTGTACACGGTGAACTTCCTTTAGCACAGCAGACAAATACAAACAGCCAATCAAATCCACCTGTAAGAAAGAAAAAGAAAGAAAGTACCACAAAAACAAGCGAAAATAAGACAAGTGCACATAAACATTTTACAAGATCCAAAGCCAAAAATATGGTGTTGACTGAAGAAACGTCAGTTTCAGGGGGAAGTAAAGAGATTTCAACCGATGAAGAATCAACGGACAGAGCCCTACTTGCGTGCAAAGAAAAGGAACTTTGTGCCATTTCAACTGACGATTCTTTTACCAAAATATTAACTGATTTGTATGGCAAAAATTTTACCCAAGATACATTAATAAATACCGGCATGTTTAATTTTCATAACGACGATTATGAAATTGCAGCACTAGCAACGTCCAATAATGAACTGAAAGTGCCCAACACATTTGAAGAAGCACTCAGCAGTCCTGAATCAGATAAGTGGTTAGCCGCAATTCACGCAGAATATGGAAGCCATATAGCAAATCAAACTTGGAGACTCGAGGAACGTCCACCAGGCGCACAAGTCGTCGGGTGTCGGTGGGTTTTCTGCGTCAAACGAAATGCTGTCGGGGGCATTGATAGATACAAAGCACGCCTAGTTGCCAAAGGTTTTACTCAAATTCATGGACAATCATATTTTGAAAGCTACAGCCCAACAGCGGGGCTTGCAACAATTCGTTTAGCAATAGCAGTCGCCGTGCAAAACAATTGGTATCTAGACCAGTACGACGTCACTACGGCATTTTTACAAGGTCGACTCGATTGTTACGTTGCCATGCAACAACCAGAGGGGTTCATTGTTAGCGGACAAGAATCAAAAGTCTGCCGACTTGTGAAATCTATATATGGCTTAAGGCAGGCTGGGCTTTGTTGGTACAGACGTTTAAGTGAGGTTCTATTGTCGCACGGGATGAAACGCTGTCTGTCAGATGCGTGTGTCTTCTGGATACGTGTTAACAATGAACTTGGTTTTGTCACTGTTTACGTGGATGATTTAATGGCAGCAGCACAAACAATGGAAATGCGTCAATTGTTAAGAAAGATTTTGAGCGCCGACTTGGACATAAAATATTTGGGTCCTTTAAATTTTCTATTGGGGATACAATTCGTACGTGAGCCCGATGGAACATTACATGGAAATCAAAAAACATATATTGAAAATATCCTGAAGAAGTTCAATATGGAGTTCTGCAAAACTGTAGAAACTCCGTGCATACCTGGACAACATTTACTCAAGACTGTCAGCTTAACTCCTGAAGAGGAAGAAGAAATGCGATGTGTACCTTATCGACAGTTGGTGGGGTGTTTATCTTACCTGGCTCTGGCAACTCGTCCTGATATATCGTATGCGGTTAATGCTGTGGCAGTTCATTCAGCCAATCCCGGAACTGTACATTGGGTCGCAGCAAAAAGAATACTTCGTTATTTACGAGGGACAATCGATAGGAAATTGACCTTTCGACCTAGTGACAAGAAACTTGAAATATATGCTGATGCTAGTCACGCACCGAGTGCAGATGACCGCAAATCAATATCTGGAGTTTTAGTCTACTATGCGGGAACGCCTATACTCTGGAGAGCAAGTAAACAAAAGAGTATATCACTTTCAACAATGGAATTTGAGTACCGTGCCCTATGTTTGGCAACACGAGAAGCCTTCTGGATTAGATCCTTTCTGAAAGAAATAGGCGTCTATCAGGCACAAGAATCACCTACCATCGTAAGGACGGATTCCCTGAGTGCAATTCAGCATGCAAATTCCCAGATAGAACGATCCCGTTCAAAACATATTGAAATAATATATCACTTCGTTCGAGAGAAAATTAACGACGGAAATATCCGACTTAAATTCGTCCCGACCGAACGAAATTGGGCTGACATTTGTACCAAAGCAGTTGCAACTTCCATACATCACAACTTGTGTCTTGGTCTCTCCTTTACAAGTTAAGTGTGCAGATCAAGATTTAGAATATCAAGTGGCCTTCGTCACACGGGGGCTTGATGGAATCTGGGACTGATAACCGTAGACGTCAAGATCCATATCCTGACTTGGCTACTTGGAAACAAGCATCTGGTCAAGGCACTACTGCGTGTGTGTGTAGTGTTATATAACATAACGACAATGTTGTGATGTTATCTTAACAATAAAAGTAATGTTTACTATTGTTAGCTGTAAACGCTTGTTGTTTACAGCTTCACTTCGAATTAACCTTCCTTACCTTTAGGTCGTACCCAATGTAAATATTCCCCACTCCTAATGTATTTTCTACCGTCCTTTACGAGTAAACCAATTGATTAACAATCATGATGTGCTGTGATCATCTGCGTTACTTCACGACCACAAAACTACCAGTAAAATCTAATTCCACTGCGCTTTACTCTATCAGAATATCTATTGGATTATATATTGGGGAGTAGCGGGACTGAAATCCAATTGGTATTTCTTGGCCATTTCGAACGAAACTCACTCCTGAACCAATTTAAGCCCTGCAAGTCACTAATTGCCGGAGACATTCGTACAGTAGAGCTTCTATACCTCTTCGCATCAACATTAAAAGGTACAACGGGTCTACAGCTTGCACAGCTTTCTTGTACTTTCTGTGTTCAAGTCCTTGCTCACAGAGGATGGAATTGTCTCTACAGCCCAACACCCTCTCGAAGCAATCGCACTCAGTTGGGTAACTATTCCTGTGTGTCTCTACGAGGTGTTGTATCAATCTTTCTCGGGTAGTATACGTTTGAGCGCAGTAAACGCAGGTAAAGTTTGTTTTTTCCATCGCTCCAACTGAATGATTCTGTTTAATAAAATAAATAACATGAACAGTAATAATTTCAACGTCCTGGTCTCAGTTTAATAATATAAATAAAAAGAGGGCAATTTTGATATTTTTGTTATTATTTTCCTAGAACAACTGGCTTTTTGTCAAGCCAACTGTCGAAGCGCTCATCGTAGCCTTTCCACCTGACGAGGTAACGAGTTTTCCCTCCCACTTTTTTAGTCTTCAGAATCTCTTCGACTAAAAACAGATCCAGCACGTTAGTTTTCTGCAACTCTTACTCTTAAAAAGTGCCTTCGATTTTACTACCCAGTTGGTCGAGTTTTTCTGACTTCACTCACCTCAAACAGTTCGTTTGTAAAGTTTTGCAAATATCCCTTGTCGAATACAGATTTTGTCGTTGTCACTCTTACTAAATCCCCGACTTTGAAACTATTCTTCTTCTTTTTGGAAGGGCTCTTTTTCATCAATATGTTTCTGATCATCTGTTCATCTCGTTTCAATATGTTTCTGTTCATCTCGTTTAGTTACTTCGGATGGTTTCATTTTAATGGTAGAATGACCTCTGTCGTTGTAATCTTTGACAATTTTATCCATAATGTCTATCCACGTGTGGTTACCTCGCAGTGTGAACCGTTTCCACATGTTCGACTTCAATGTGCGATTTAGGCGTTCTACTACGCTCGCCTTGAGTTCTGACTTGGTCGAATAGTGGTTTATTTTGGGGCATTTCATTAGTGTTGCGAAATCTTTATTATAGTATTCCTTGCCTTCTACGCTTTGTAGATTTTTAACGGGATTAGACATCATGTTTAATATCTCGTGAAAAGTACCAGTGACATCCGCGGCGTTCTTCGATTTCACAGGAACGGCCCAAGCGTATTTAGAGAATACGTCAATGGCAGTCTGCAAGTATTTGTAATTTTCGTTTTGTTCCGCGTAAGGTATCATCTCCCCCAGGTCCGCTTGAACTAAATCACCTATCCCGTAGCTAATAATGCGTCTCCTCGGAAAGTTTCACCTAGCTGGCTTGAGCAGCTCTTTCTCTAAAGTTTTCATTTGTTTTTTTTTAAATTCCTATTCCAACTGCTGCAACTTCTCTTTCAGACCAGTTTTGCTAGATTTTGCTACTTTTACTGAATCGGAGGTCAACTTTCTATCAGCTTTGTGCCTTCGTTCCAAGTCTGGTTCGGCAGAGTATTCGATGTCGCGCTGTTTGCAGGCCTCATCCAGAGAATTGATGGCAGCGTCACCTCTGTTCAGTCTCTTTTTCAGTTTTGTTCCCGGACCGCAATAGTTGTATCTCGGAATGTGAAGTTCCAGCGGCAACTTGTCTATCGCGCTGTTCAACAATCCAGATCCTCTGCTCTTCTGAAACTGTGCTTTCCTCGTGCCGCATACTTTATACTCGCCCTACAGCAGTTGTCGATAATTCTTAGTCACAACGTGCCTAACATTTTTACTGGCTGTAACTCTTTTGCATTTGAGGTAGTACATCTCTGTTTATTTATAAAATGAGAATGAAAAGGTATTTTAGATACTAATTTTGTAGAGAATTTATCAAAATACCATTTTTTTCTTAAAGCAGCTGGAAGATGAAATTGTTAAACTATGACATAGCCGATGCCAATAAGCGACCATGGACTGGTAATTTACTGAGTTTTCCAGAGGATGTAAGGTGCATCATTTGCGGCCCTGCCGGTTGTGGAAAGACCAATTTAGTTATAAATTTCATTTGCAATCCAGGTTGGTTGAATTATGACAGCCTGAGCGTGTACTCCAAGTCTTTATTTCAAAACAAATATTTCCATCTCAGGAGTGTTTTCGAGGAAATATGTCCGGGCGTAGCTACCTTTTGTTCCAACAATGAAGATATCCCACCACCAGAAGAACTGCCATGTGGCAAAACGGTAATTTTATTGGACGATTTCATGATTGAGAAACAAGACAGAATCAAACGCTATTTCGCCTACGGCAGGCACGCGGACGCCTCGGTCTTTTATTTATGTCAGACTTACAGCAGGATACCCGAGAGAGTCATTCGAGATAATTCCAACATAATAATTCTCTTCAGGCAAGACGAAGCAAAACTCAAACATGTCTTCAATAACTACGTTAGGGGTGACATGATTTTCGACGAGTTTCGTCACATGTGTGGTGAGGTTTGGAACGCTGTTCCGTACTCATTCCTACTCATTGATAAAACTAAACCCTTGGATCGTAGGTATAGAAGAATGCTCGACTAATAACGACGTGTCTGTCGAAGGTTTTTGTTGACATTAACATACGTCTAGGTTTTTGTTGATAGTAACGTTTGTTGACATAAACATTATTTTATAAATTACTAAAACTAAAAATAAGAGAAGCAAACCCCAGAAAGAGGTCGATCAGTACGAGGCTCTAAAAAAGCGTCTGAAACAAATATTTCAAAATATAAAACTGGAAAAGCAGACAGAATCTAAACATTTGCAAAAGATATTCAAACCAGTAGTTGATCCTATAGTAGACCAGACTAAAATGCAGATGCTACAGGGAAGCGAGGCTTCGGCTCAGCGTCAACGACAAATCAATGAACTGTTGGCTCTAGAGGCTGGACAGAAGAAACAAGAAAAATATCACGGGAAACGGTTAGAGCATATTCAGAAAACTTTGGAAGCGGCAACGGGCCGCGTCGATACTGAAGACGAGAATATAGACAGTGACGATGGCGAGATACAGTTTCACGCGGGTGCCAGGAGACGACTCTCCAGTTCCATGGGTGTATTACCTGACGCGCCCTCCGACATGTCACTTGCTCTCACGCCAAGGGCTCGTAGGAGACAAATGGCCTCTTTACTCCGCAATTCCGCAGTCAGACTCGGTCCGCTATCTACCAAGTATGTAATCATGTATGCCACTCGAGAGACTCTGACCGACCCCACTTTTGGCATTCGATACGACCCGGAGGATAAACATTACATGATTGGTGCAAATGAGGTACAATTTCAAGACGACTACTTGATCGTGGGAGGAAAAAAGTACGAAGGGACGGACGATTTGTAGCAATTGGATATGTTGAAAAATCCTACTAAACCAAAAGACGGAGATGCCAGCCTTCTGAACTACCACGATATTCTGAAGAGGAGTAAAGCCATATGTCACAACAATGATGACAGTACGAGAATACTGAAGTCCAGCGCCGGTTTCAAGTACACGACTTTTATAAAACCTGTTTGGGGCAGACCTGCTGAGGTTGTCGGGAAAGGATATCGGTTCTATAGAGATCCGAATGACTTGTGTGAAAGACTGAAGCTCCTCAGAGCAAATACAGAGGGTGGCAATAATTCTCTGGAGGAAGAATTCGTGCACATTTTCACAGAAATGCGGAGCAAAGCATTGCTGTCCAACGGAGAATATCGCAAACTGATCGGTGAATTCGGTAAATGTTGACGAATGTATTAAACTAAAAATATGTCGATCATACTTTCCTTTGAAAAAACTGGCTTTGTGACCAGTTTTCCTTCCTGTTGATATTGAGGCGCTCACGAATTGGCTCTAGTCAATCTGGAAACTTACAACTCCATTCCTAACTTATAGATGACGTGGCAGATTCTTTCACCTTCAGCACGGACAGTGGTAACACCTGGATTAAAATCATCGTACCAGAAGGTTGTTATGATTTAGACGAAATTATAAACATCATTTACAGAAAATTCGAAAGAGTAAGCATTGGGACGAAACTAATAACGATTCCTACATTGTATTAAATGGCAACGTAAACACTCTAAAGTGCGAACTAACTATTACTGACAAGAGATATAAGGTTGATTTTCTGAACTGTCCAGTATCGGAAAGATTTTTGGTTTCGAAGCTAAGACTTATGAATTTGAGATACATTGGACCAAACACTGTCAACATAATAAATGTAAATAGCCCACTGGTACATTGCGACTTGGTTTCGGGTTCTTACGTGAACGGATCATCACAACCGACCTATTATTCGTTCTTTCCTACTGTCCCTCCCACCTACAAGATTGTTCAGTCCCCGCACAATTTGGTGTACCTACCTGTTACGAAAAATATTATTCACTCTATGCGTGTGTGGCTGACAGATCACGCCGAAAGACCGCTTAGCCTTCGAGGGGAAACTTTGACTATGAGGTTACATTTGCGAAAGAAGAAAAACTAAAAACAATTACTTAAATTTATGCCGCCCAAATTTATTAAACTGAAAGTAACTGCATATGACCCACCGCCCTACGATCCGCCAGAGTCCACATTACCTGTAAAGGGAAACGACACCTACCTATCGAGAAGGCATCAATTCCTCAGTCCTGCTAACTTCGAATTCGTGGAGAGACTAATCCTCTCTCAGATTAGAAACGAATGAAAATTACCTAAACGTGACTGAGCCTTTTGTCGTTGACGAATCGGTAGTCGAATATAAATTTCGCGAATATTCTACGATAGTCGGGACGAACTTGAACCAGGTTAATTTGGAAACAAGAATCACGGCGCAAAATCAGAACCTTTTCACTCATCCTCACCAGAGTTACCGCCACGTTGAGGGATCTCTCCTTAAAATCGCAGACGGCAGTTCTTATGCTGCCACGGATAAGATAACTGTGGTCAATAATGTCGTGGCTTTCCTTTTCTCTCACATACAGTATCAAATAGGTGACAAAACAGTAGATCAACTTAACTTTCCTGGGATCACAAGCACGATGAAAGGAATTGTTAGTTATGGACCTGAAGACCAAGCCGAACCAAGCCTTTTTTAGGTCAAAATTCAAATTTTAGCCAAGGCGACATTTCTCACGTCTATCAGATGATTGTTAACTTCAGACGACAGTACTACAGCAGAGGATTGCTGTCGGCTGGGCCCGCGTTTGAATTATACACATTTAGCTAGAATTATCCTTTAATTGTGATCGATGTAGGCAAACAAAACGAGCGGCTGAAGTCGGCGGTAATTGACGTACAGATAAAAATGAGATTTGGAGCCCGGTTACCGGCAAATACGAAAGCATGGGCTCTAATCATAAGGGATCGCATAATGCACTTAAAATTAGACCGAAATAACGTTGAAGTTGCTGTGTGACTTATTATTTTTTTTCTTAAACTCGAGTCATGTATACAACCACCGAGTGGCTTTGAGTGCCAACCAAAAGAAACGCATGTTATAGCAGATCAAAAAAGGATAAACGGTACAACTTCGGCTTAGAAACTCTCAATTGAATAGAGGCACCTCGAAATTACCAGTCACTCAATCTCAACTCGGCAGAATTCATAAGGCGCGCAAGTCGAGGAAAGGTTTACACCTGAAACTTTCTCGTACACAACTGAAGAAGGAAGGAATTCTACCTGCGTTACTTTTGCCGGCGTTGGCAGCACTGGGATCATCGGCCGCAGGTGCTGCAGCGATTGCCAGAAGCGTCAATGCTGCATTAAGAGACACAATGCAGCGATGGAAGCTCTGGCACTCAGAAAAGGAACGGGAATTAAAAAAACACCGTCAAAAAAGACGAAAAACTACCAACGGCAAAGCTCGTGGGAAAGGATTTTTTCTGAAGCAGGGGTATCTTTAAACAGACCTATGACAAATATGGATTTGAAAAGAAACTCGGGATTACCAATTTCAGAGGTACATTTACTAAAGACTTGCTTCCACAACGACGTTGGGCAAACGGAAAGTGTGGAATAGTTAATTTGCAAGACTCAAGTGGAGGAGAAGGTACACATTGGGTAGCGTATTACAGTAAAGGCCCATCTTATTCATATTTCTTCGATTCGTTCGGTTTGAGTGGACCCTTAGAAGTCCAGAGATATCTCGGCAAACCTATAACGAATCACGTGAGAGTTCAAGAAGCACACGAGGTTCTGTGCGGTCAATATTGTTTATTCGTACTACGAGAATTGTCGAGAGAAGAGAATTTTTTTCAAGTTATTCACACGCTGAAAAAGAAGTCATGAAAGTCGATACATTTGGAAATGTCAAGCGTCCCAAGTTTCCATCTCGTCCTCCATCACCCTCCATCGTTGTGGTGTATAATTTCTTGAGTCGAGCGGTACCCAATCTGCCATTCGACGCAAAAAATAAAAAAAATTGAAAATGTAGGACCTCTGGCAAACGACACTGACACCCTAACTCTTGATACCTGAAAACGGACCTAGGACTGAGTTTAGATTGGGACGGGAATCTGAGCATTAATGGAAAAAACTTACGAATTTAAATAAACCAACAAACGACAGTGATGCCTCCACAAAAGATACGTCGATCGTCTAGTTGATAAGAAGCTCAGAAATCAACCCTACAGATGCATCTACTCGTTTCGAAGCAATCTAGAAACTAGGAATAACGTGAAATGGCTGGCCGACAACGGTTTGCAATTCTACGTGATAAGTCAACCAGGCCGAATAGTCAAAACCATACTCGTTGTGGCTAGGATAAATAACAGATTTCAAGTATCTTTGTCCAGAACTGGGAAAGCATCTGTTTCCATACTCAAACAGGCGGGGGAAACAGCCAGCGTAGCAAGC
>JAHWFP010116959.1:56898-69192 GCA_023313725.1 Lithobius niger | reverse complement strand
AGTAGAATGGAGCCCCAAACAAGCAGACGATTCTGCTATTTCGCTTGCTGAAACCGTATTCGTTTCGCCATTGTCATTTACCCTAGCAAGCGTAGACGAGCCCAAACAAGGGCGAAACAGTCTGTCTAGAGATCTTTGTGGGTGAGAGCTAATTGATATTAAAACATCTTTTTTTTACCAATTTTACCAATTTTTTACCTATTTTTACCAATTGATCACTTAATATCAAAAACTATTTTGATTTTGACTTCAATTTTCTGCTATCTTGCTTGTAGAAACCGTATTCGTTTTGCCCTTATCATTTGCCCTAGCAAGCTTAGCCTAGCTCTCATCCACAAAGTATTATCTACTGACGAGCCCAAACAAGGGCAAAACATTCTGTCTTGAGATCTTTGTGGGTGAGATCTAAATGATATTAAATGATCAACTTGTGAATCTTATTCATGAGTAACAAGTAGCCGGTACTGCTGAGATCTTTCCTTTTAGGCACGCTTTTGTTGCATTTTAATTTTAATTTAAATCTCAGATGACACACATTGAAACATTTTTATTTAAAATGGTATGTGGACACCTAGATATTGAGTAAGTATGTTGCCTGGTTAAGTTTCGGTCTCTATATCAAAGCGATTTCACTCTTCACGTTAAGCCACAACACCATTACGCGAGGCCAGCCAGCTAACCTCACCATCCGAAATAGTGACCTTGCAGCTCCACCACGTGTGGGTCACATTCCATTTAAGTGACTGCTGCCTTGGTTACCTTCATTTTTAATGAAGAAGGAAAAATTGGCGAGTATCATGTCGTGTAAATGTACTACCATAATTTCGCGTGTACAACCCGCACCACTCAAAAATAAGTAGTTGTGTAAAAAAAAAACTCTCGTATAACCTGTCCCCCTGTATAACCTGCGGGTAATCTATTAGGTTTAACAAAGTTTGAACGATCTCACTAGTGCGTACCGTAATACCAGACTGTTGGCCCAACACATGTATTACCTTGTAGTCCAAGGCAAAATAAAAGCTATTTTGTCTTTTTATACTGTGTACTATCTTTATACTATATACCTTTTTACCACGTTTAACGATTAGGACCGTAAATAACCAGCATTGCAAAACCGTTCGTCCGTGGAAAACTCCAATGCTAGTGCGCACTAAAGCAGCTTATCGGTTAGAAGCTCCAGGCACTCTTCTCTTTGTCCTGAAACACGAAGTTTGACCAGAGCTCAATAAGCGATCAACAGCGCGATGCTCGAACATAGAACGAAATTGGCTGCTATTAATTACAAGTTGATTTCAAATTTCGATATTAACAATTAATTAAAACAACTGATATCTTGAAACAAGAGCTGCAAGTTTTGATGAATTATTTCAAGAGATTCGTGGCAAAAAGTGAGATAATTATGATTTTCAACTCGGGATATTCCGTGATTTGTATCACTGCTGGTGATTAGATGAGATTTTGGCCTATTGAGAAATGATCCTTTTTTTTCTGTTTTAGCGTGCAAAAAAACTCTCGTATAAGTATAACCCGTACTCTGGGAAAACCCGCAGGCCCAATTTTTTAAGAAAAAATGTCTTATAACCCGTGAGTTATACACGTGAAATTACGGTATTCATCACACAAATTGTTAAACATGTGCACTTCTTCGTGGTTGGTGTAAAAGTTTGTTCCACAATGCAGATCTTTTGTATACTTGAATACAGACATGTTGTTAGTGACCATGTTTGCCTGCATTGGTAACTTATCATTGGTTGCCGCATAACTCTAGTGACAAAGCTCTAATCTCAGCAGAACCACTTGTCTAACCAAAGTTTGATGCCAATATTCAACAGCATCGTTATCTTCATTACAGATACTATGGTGTCGTCACATTGATTCCGATATTTCAGGTGATGTAATGTCAGGTTTAGCCTTTCAGTATTTTTTGGTCTGAAAATGTATAATAAAACATTTTGATTTTCATATGTAGTATTCAAATGTCTACACCGTCACTCCAGGAATTCGGACATTAGCTGAATCTAAAACCCTTCATGAAGAGTGTATTAAATACGTAGCGAAGAAAGGTAAGCAACATGTCAATTTACTGTTCTGTGGGTCAAATCAGTACTTGAAATTGGAACTTATCAGTAATGTTTTTCTTGTAGAGCAGAATCTTCCGCATTTTCATGACGTGTTCAGGTTGTACTGTGCACTAACACCAGGGACTACAGTTCGAGATGTGTGCACAAGGCACAATGCACTCTTTGCTAAAGTTGATGAACGGTAAGGATTTGTTGTCATGTTTGTAGCTCTGGTTTAACCATTTCCTGCCTACTGTGTACAAAAGTAGACATTTGTGTGAATTTTTTCCCTGACTTCTGTACACACAGTCACCCCCTTCAAATAGAGACAAATTTACTTCTAAAAATTTTCTCTAGAGGGTAGCACCTCTTTAAGAGTGTAAGAAGAGAGGCCAACATGTCGGCAACTTACCCACTTACACCCAGTATGCACAAGTTCACAACTTGTCAGATAATGTACAAGTTGAGTTTTAATGGAATTGTTGGCAATTAGGCTGTACCGATCAGCAGTTTTGCTTCCAATCCGATCTTGAGTCGAACAGTGGTGAAACGTAAACTTACCGATCGATCATTCTGATCCGATCATAAACAATAACTGACTTTATAAAAAAGCATTATAAGGCCATGCAAAAAAAATTGTTTGGTTTACGGGCGAGGTTGCAAACTGAAGCATCAGGCAAGACTGAAAAAGTCTGCAGTCAGCCTAAAAAAGTATAATATTCTGTAGTGTTATTTAAGTCATCTAGCATTACAACTATTTTAGTTTTTGCCAAATAACTTCTTAGTGGTTTGAGCTAAATGCTTGAAATTAGCACCATTGAAAAGCTTGTTTCGAGGCGGTTAAAATGGTGTACTTGAATGTCAAAAACGGTCAAAATTTGGCGAGAATATGATTTTTAGCGGGTGTACCAAGATTGAGATAAAAAATTGTGACCCGCGATAATTTAAGACACCCGCATGCGCCTGTAAACCAAACAATTAACTTTGGATGGCCTAAAAGCCCTTTAAAATAGAACCAAACTCCTGATGACTTCGGCCACAAATAAACTGCTGCCGCCTCCATTTTCTATACGATGCGTACTCTTAGGCCTTTATATTTCTTAGTGGATTGGCTTGCCGGACACGAAGTTGCAGTACGTCTAACCAGGAGTCGAAAATAAAGTTTTAATCTCAGTTTTCATTGAACTTTTCTTTATTATACATGAAATTTAGCGGGCGTTAATCGAAACGAATGGCAACATTGCAGCGTTTGAGCAAGTCAAGCATTAAGCCAGAGTTGTGCACATGCACAGAAGGGCTTTGCTCAACTGACACTTATCGCTTTGTGCGATCCAAACGGGAAGTACGGCGTCAAGCGAAGACTTCAGTGATCAAAATTCGTTTCTCCACGTCACGATTGTGAAAATACCCCTAACAAGTTGATGCTAATAAATTACAATTAGTAGTAATCGAAACGATTAAACAGGAGTTGCTATTTTTTTAAAGTCAATTACAAATACAATGTTTCACCAGGATTGGATCGGTACAGCCAGGGGCGTCGGCACGTGGGGTTATGGAGGGGGGGACCCCCCCCTCCAATGTTGGCAAGTTGCACGAAAAGTTGGCAATTTTGAGCCTCGTCGGCAAAAATGTGTTGCTGAAAACCTTTTTTTCCCCAAAAACTACGTTACGGTATAACACGTGCTTGCTTCCAATACAATAGTCGCACATGAGGAAAAAGACGGTATATTAAATTTCTTCAGGCAGCATTATCTGTGACATTTAATGGGTTTGTAACCCACCTACGAGGAAATTATTGTACCCACTTCACCTCCCTCCACACCCTCAACCGCATTCGGCACTTCCCCTATACCAACGACTACATCCCAACCAAGGGTCATTCAGTCAGTGTGTTCAGTCAGTGTGTTTATAATGCAGAGAGAAACGTTTGATGACGATTACCGAAAAATACAGGAAAGGAGACGCAACAGCGGCACCAAAGTAAGGCTGAAGCTTGCTGGAGCACCTGAAAACCCATTTACAGTGGCCAAAGCTAAGAAAAAGAACAAGAAAAATCGGCAGATCTTGTTGAAGGTTTAAGCAGAGGGAGAAAATGAATTAAATTAATGATGTCGGCAATAATTAAATAAATACACAGTAAGTCATCCTTATACCAGGGATCTGGTGATGGACTGGAGTGCCAGTTCGAATCCGAGGCACGTCACTGGCTTATGCAACGTAAGTGCATAAAGATGGCTTACTGTACTACATTATTCTATGGTATAATTTTCGCTGATGCTTATTTCCAATTGGCCAACAATAACGGCTAGAGTAGTACGTGCAATAATTTTTTTACTCGAATGCAACGTAAATTATTTAATCGGCACAATGACCAAAAATTACCGGTCTTACTGAAATCACAACAACTTCTTTAATATTGTTTTCTTTCCCATAATTAACTTGACTATCATTTGCCTCGTAATCCCGTTTTGCCGAATAATATTTTCTTCCAAAATGACGTGCCTTATGCTGCCGCACTCGCTGCGGCTAAACATATAACATCAGATACCGCATATAATCCAAAATGCCTCCCAATTAGGAAAATAAATACGGATGCAAACCTATTTACGTTGCCTTTTGGACTTATATGTCAGACTGCCTCAGCGGGGTACCGCCCTTGGATTTCAAAGGTCCCGGGTTCGATTCCCTGCTGAGGCAGTCTGTCATATAAGTCCAAAAGGCAACGTAAATAGGTTTGCATCCGTATTTATTAAACCAATCTCGAGCCCATTGGCTTTCCGTCTCGTATTTCCCAATTAGGACTGCATCTTTAACTTCTTCAATACTAAATTTTTAAAGAATTGGTTGATTCGGTGAAACGGGGTTCGGCGAATCGGGAATACACTGTGCATGAAGCTTAACCTTTTTATTTGTTACGAGAAATATAATACAACCAGTTTGTATTCGATTTCTATGTTTAGGTTAGACATCGACTTTTTTTTTGTTGACACAAACAAGTAATTTGTACTTCGTGTCATAAAAATCAAAATAAAAAATAAAAAATAAAACTTGATACAATTTTTAAATCACTCACTAATGTACCTCTGTTTATTTTTAAAGATTGGATCATTTCACTAGCAGTTTCTTTAAGTGGATGAACTAAATTTTGAACTTAAAGGTGCTTGCTTTTATTAAATTACATCTCTTCAGAACCACGATTTTTTATATTTTTTATTTGGTTTTGGGGTGTTTTAGGTGTTGATTTTATAGTATTCTTGTGAGGTTTAGCTTCGACTGAGTGATCGCGATTGTTGGGACTAGAAGCTTGGCAGCCTTTCTTGTTGGAATGAGAACACTACTCGGCAAAGGAGACACTGTTTGTGCGAACGGTGTGATTCTATCATTATTCGTTTGAGGTGAAGTAGATCTGTTTCAGCCAGATCTGTCTATAAAAGGCAGCAACCATGAGCTAGGGGCAAAAAAATTCGTATGTTGCAGCTTAACCTAACCTAACCCAAACGTCTACGCCCTGGTTACAGGACCACCCACATGTCAAAAGCTCACCCTCAGCACGCGGCATTCCACCTTTGGTGCATGCAATCATTTCGTTGCGTTGTTTTTTTATTATTATTATTATTTGTTATATCCGGTTGTTGAAGTGAAACGAAACTGCAGTCCGCACCCTTCGTAGTGTTAAACCATTTATTGATAGCTAATCTTCGCACTCAGAATAAAATTATGTTAGATCACATACACAAGAAAAAAACGCAAGGAATACAAGAAAAAGGAAAGAAAAACAAAATATAAAGTGTAAAAGTTTGTATCATAATAAACGAAGTTTTTTGGCGCGCTTTTTATAAAATACAGATTTTAAAAAACGTAAAAAAAAAGTCTCCCACTCTTGGTTGGTTTCGTTGATAAAATTTTGTAAAATAAGGCAGACTATTTATTTTTTATTTGCCCCCAAAAAATATCGCGATAGTAAGGAACGTCACCAATAATGTGTGCAAGAGTAGTAGAAATAGATGGGCACTCGTAACCAGGGTTGAATGATATAGGCACACACATGTCTTATGGGTTGCTATGTTTTCTTATGACTGTTTAGTATTAATGGTCGAGCATGTCAGCCACTTAATGAAATGAATTAAACAGTTAACAATTGTGCTGGCAGATTGCATAAAATGACCAAGAATGGCTAATGAAATTACGATAAATCAAACGCTTCCGGGGCTCTGCCCCGGACCCCACTGGGGGAGCTAACAGCGCTCCCCCAGACCCCCTAGCTTCTAGGGAAAAGTCGGCACATCTGTCTGATTCCCCCCCTCCAATTTTTGGCCTTCGCTACGCCCCTGGGTACAGCTTTATTGGTAATGTTTTAGCGGTAAGAATAATTATCACACGATCATAAAGTTTTCAACAACTGTATTGCGAGTTAGTAGGTAAAACGTATTGCATAACCTTGTGTTTACTTATGTAGACATTGGACATGGTTCATCACATAAATAAACACTGTCTACACGTGTTTTGAGTAAAAAAATTGAATTGGATTCCATATTGACAGTGAGATGATTAAGTAATGGGTGAAGAAGGATTTAACTGAATTTTTAGCTGACAGTAATACAAACAGGGTAGATAATGATAGTAAAAATCCGTAACTAAACTGATAAATGTGTTCCAATTGGACTGCTCCAATTGGAAATATTGCAGGTGACGCAAATATTTTGCTTGCAAAATCAAAACGCGTTTTCAGTGTTCTAAGTGCAACGTTTAGGTTATGCGCAATTGGTAAGACAATTTAGAAACTTTCACGGTGGTCAAACCTATCTTTTTTCCGAATCAATTGAGAAAATTTATATTTTGGACAGATTTTTATATTCCAGTATACTAAATACAGATGTCCTGGTCGAAACTTCGACTGACGCTATGGTTTGTTTACTTTGGCTGCTCATTATAGTGACTCACCAATAACTACGCACACCGAAAGAGTCCTAGGTCTTCCAAACTTGCAAATTTGTTATAGTTTTTACAATTATCTTCATCAGGCACGAATTGTCTTCCTACCCACCAACGATCACAATTTGAATTTCGTGCCACACTACTAGTCTCCCAGTCGGCCTTGAGATGTTATTCATCCTGGCCGCTGCTGTAGTCGTTCTCACTCATAGAGCTTGACTCGTCAAGTGTTGCTGTAGGGAGAAATCTTTTCCACTGTGCCTTTAGCTTGTCATACTGTTCAGGTGTTACAATTTTTGTGATTTGCCTTTATATGCTGGGTCTTGGATGTTTAAAAGTCCCACAGCTTCTTCTTGGCAATTTTGAATTGCGATCGCTTCCAAGGCACGGAGGTGTGCCTCCTTGAAGAGTTCGATTTCAACATCACTTAGGTTCCTTCCCAGTCGATGACATGGTTGGTCCCAAGTTTGTGCACTGCCACTGCACTTCTTCTGTCTTTCTTGGATGTTGCCTTGGCATGTTCTTTGACTCCAGTGCAATTTTTTCGTTTTGTTTCTCCTACATAACCTTTTGGGCATCCTTTGCAGGGAATCCAGTAAACCGCTCCTGATGTTGTGGGCAGTTCTTCCTCATCATATACTTGGTCACCTTCTTCCTTTGTTTCTACTTCTTGTTTGTTGCCGTCTACCTCTCTATTGCCTTCACTTCGTTCTTCTAGCTCTTCTTCATTTTTCTCTTTCTTAGATTTACTCCTGGTTTGGTACTGGTGTGGTTCAACTCGTCCGACTTCGTTTGGTTGAGCTGGTGAAACGTCTTCATCTGCTGGTAAGATTTTCTTTCCGAGCAAGTTCTTCACATTGTGTGGGTTGCGGAAGACACAGCGGATCCCTACTTTCCCTAGGGCCCTCTTGACCCTTTCGCTGCATCCTGCTAGGTAGGTTATCACTTCCATTGGACTTTTGGCTTCTCCTGTAATTGCTTTTGTCGCTTCCAGTGGGCATTTCCACGATTTCGCCTTGAGTATCGTTTCATTTATTGCTCTCGCTGTGCGTAGTTATTGGTGAGTCACTATTCCAATGCACTATTTTAACCAGCTCGAAACCATCTTTTCAGTGGTACAAATTGTATGCCGCTAGTTCACACCACTAGGAAGTTATTTGGTAAAAATTAAAATTCTTAAATACTGAATGAATCCAGTACTGTAGTTGCAATTGCAAGATATATTTATTTTTTTTAGGACAACTACACACTCTTCAAATTTTACATGGCAAAGAAATGTGGTCAGTTAAATGAAAAAAGTAGTGAAATAAAATACCAAGTTTCCTGGTGCTTAAACTTACAACCTTGCCCACAAGCCAAATAATTATTTTTCTAGTTGCCGTTATGAACATATACATTACCTGTAAATTTTGCATTCTTCCTGGAATGTTTTCTCTCTTTTTGAGGTTTTTTAACTTGCTAGAGCCGGCCACCTGCGCAACCCAATTGCGCACTCCCATAAAAGCTTTCAGGCGAGACGGCCTGCCATCCTGCTTCCTCAAGCACCCATTTGGAACGGTCTCTTCATTCTCTCTCCTCGCCGACAACCATCATCTGCCAGCTGCTGTCCTCCTATCGCCGACTATAATCGTCACTCTGATCACATCGTTCGTGTCATTCGCCAACACCCACGGCACTGATTTTGGCAACTTCACAAGCCATTTCCTCCAAATAAATCCACGCTTTCATGGATCGTGCTTTCGCCAAATTTCATTACAAACAACACACTTCCACCCTGCATCTCCCGCTTCTTCTCACAGCAAGTCATACACCCGTGAATGGGTAACTATGTCTCTGCCCACTCATCTCGCAAAGATAGGCACCCCGACAGACATTCGTCGACACCCATGAAATGGCTTTAGGCGTAAGCTTCTGGTTCCAATGATACACTCCCGACATTCAGTCGGCCACCGACATCCAACCTTCACGAATGTGAATTGTGTGGAGCTCGTCATTTGGACAGTAAACATTAAAATGCACTCGCCATTGTCCATTACCTTCTCGCCATGTTGAAGAAACTAAGTTTTGTTGCTACTTAATGCTTAAATATTGTTTGCATTAATCTAACTTTCCTATCAGCTGAAGGGTCTAGCAATAGTATTGCAGACTGGAGAGCCCTTGTAATTCTGCACACAACTCCACAAACCGCTTGTTTCTAGCCATCACAGTTCTAGAAATACAACAATTTAAACATCGGGGTTTGTTAATCAGTCGCCATTTGGCGAGTAGCTCTAAAAACCAAGTCCCAAATGCTGAATTTTCCTCGCCATTTTGCGAGTGGCGACCGACATTGGTGAAGGTTGCCGACATCATCTCCTACGTTCTTCGTGACCCCGACGCGATTTCATTCCCGACTCCAACAACAACCTTAACTCCGCATCAAGGACATCGTCCTCACCACGAAGGCCTCCACCGCCGGACCCGAATGGCGCTGTCTTGCCATCACCTCCAAGACAACAACAATCATCGGATTGGCAGCCACACATTTTTATGACCAATACCAGGACTCTCCCTCGCACCTGCGCCGAATGAACTCACAGAAAGAGAAGTCCCCTTCCAACCACTCGACAGTCGCCAACCGCAGGCCAAGCTCTCCTATAGTCGACTGACCATCAAGGAACACGCCAGTAAAATCCACATCTAGAACATCGATCCCACAGCCAAGCCCCTTCTGGCCGCTTCGTACTTCATTGTCTTACCATCACCTTCGTCTCCAAGACTACAACAGGCAACGGTTTGCAGCCACAATTTTCTCGACCCCTCATTTCACCCATTCTTTGCGGACACGACCTGTCGTCGCTTTTTTCACGCCATTCTATTCTCTCACCGTTTCTGGCAACTTCAACACTCACATGGATCGTATTACAACATTCGCCGACAGAAACAGCTCTCGCTTTCGTTTGGAAGATAATCACTCGCCTAAAGTCAACCGTTAGCATTTCCTCCGCTTCATTTAAACAACATTCACCGACAGTCATCTTCTAGCTAACCCTAAGTCAAGATTCTCCTGTCGCTGACAAAACGTCCGCCTCCTTCGATGAACATTCAGCGACAGTCTTTTTCAAGCCTTCCCTAGATCAAGATTCATCTGTCGCCGACAGACCTCCGTCTCTTCATGTTGTATGAATCACCTATCACCGATTGACATTCGCACCATGGCCAGATCAAGGAACACACCAAGGAACTCTACATCGTTCCGCGGCTAGTTCCGAACACCGTTACCTTCGACCTGTCATTATTTTCGTCTCACCATTCATCTCAACGACTTCACGGAATGTGCGTTTGCCAATCAACAGCGCAAGCAACGCCCTTCCAACTTGACGCCGCATCGTCTCACAGCCATTCGACAGACCATCGCTGAACACTCGTGTTTGAAACACAAACTTTCTGTCCAACGTTCCCGCAAGTTTTAACTACGATCCTGGCCTCCATCCATTATCAACAAGGTCCTTTCGTGAATTGCTCCAACTAAGGGAAGAGAAGGCTATAACACAACGACAGGCTCCACCAGTTTCTCTTCCCTCGGTGTCAGTTGCATGTTGCACTAACCAACGTGGCTTCCTCTTCGCCATCGGCGATTGTCCTGGTTCTTCACTCTTGCGACAGATTTTTACCTTCTTTGGAGTTTCATTCAACCTCCTTAGCAACAACATCTCTGTCCCCCGGCTGAATTGAAGACATCCTGGCACACAACCGGTCATTTCATCGGAACCTTACTCCATTCTTTGACCGCACTCGACTCCCTCATGGGAAATTTGTACTCCATTACATGTCATTTTCCGACGGCTGCATCTGGCAGCAGAGAAATTCTGCTCTGGTCCATCCTGACAATACTACCTTCAGGATAACGATTTCCAAAGACAGCCATCACCATATTTAACATTAAAGGAACTCCGATGGTCAACCTGTTCACCATTTGACAAATCGCCTGGCTTCTCCAGTTCATCAGCCCAATGCCGGACAACCATGTATGGGCAGCGGATGTGCCGACCTTCTCATGGGAAATCCTTCATGCCCTCCTCTTACCATCCTTCGAACTTCTCCCAACCGTTCTCAGGAAATCAATCAAACCCAGAGACTCCTTCTTCTTCTTGCTCCAAACTGGCCAACAGTTCCATGGTTTCACCAACTTCAAAACCTTCTTTTCGACCTGCCATGAAGCCCTCCTGAACTTCCCATCATCCCTTGCCGTCAGTCTACGATGCAGTGAAGTCCAAGCCCTTTCCTGCGATCCAGCTTTTGTTCCATCTTTAACAATCAGAGCCACCCTTCTCAAACCGCGTACCAAAACTCAAACACCGTCTGAACCCTCAGCACCAATTATATTACAAGCGCTCGCTAACATAATTGGTGATGAACCAAAACATCTTCTCTGTCCTGTTGAACTTTATACTGCTGCTTTAACACACCAAGAACAACGAACACACTACAAAGGCCGCATTCAACTCCCCCCTCCCCTCCTCGTTCTAGAAAGACTTGGGAGTCACTGCACATGAACTGAAGTGGTATGCCACATCCTGGGCATCCCACAACCACATCTCCACGTAAGAGATCCTTCGTGTGCATCCTGGAGAAGCCCAGCTGTCTTCACATGCCACTACTTCAGGGACATGACAAGACAAGAAAACGGACTACACCGTCTGGGTTCCATCGTTACTGCCAGTTTTGTAGTCCAGCCCCCGTTGTGCACACAGCAGAAACGAAGCCCACCAGAAGACGAAAGGATCCATTCCTTTTTCTGTTTGTTGTCTAGAAGTGCGAAGTTGTGAAACGTTTTGGGGGTGCCAGCTCGTAATCCAAGGGTAACCCGCCATGTGATGCAACCATATCGGGTAAGGTCCACTTTATACGCAAAATTTACAGGTAATCCATACTTCGAAACAGCAATTAGCAACAACAAATTACTGGCCAGTATCGGTCAAATTTGGTTTCTATTGCTTAAAACAAAAATATACATTACATGTACCCACCCTACCTCTCCTCGAGAGTCACCACTTTGACAGATCGAGGGAAAAAAAGATGGCAGGCTGTCTCATCTGAAAGCTTGCACAGCCAGCCTACTCTAGCAAGTTAAAAACCCCAAGAGAGAAAAAACATTGTTCTAGGAAGAATGCAAATTTTACAGGTAATATATTTCATTTTGCGTGTTCTTGTTTACACAGATGTTCAGTCCTACACTGGTGCTTATTTTGAAATACGGGAATCATTTTCGTCATCACATTATACGCACAATTTCAAATAAATAAAGACATCTGTATCAATA
>JAHWFP010116959.1:15164-46667 GCA_023313725.1 Lithobius niger | reverse complement strand
CGCTTGGTTTATGATAGTTTCCAATTTGTATGGAATAGTACTTTATGCCTGAATTTTTCCAGCCGGATCGGACCACCTAAATTTCCGGCTCCAAAAAAACTCCTGAGCTGTTGTCCATGCGTTTTTTTGGAGCCGGAAATTTAGGTTGACCGATCCGGCTGAAAAAAATTGGGCATAAAGTACTATTCCGTACAAATTGGAAACTATTGACCAAGCGATTGGCGACCTCCTTCTGCCCTAAAAAAATCATGAAGTCCAAAATGTCGCTTTTCGAGTTCGGGAATTTTTTTAGGGCAGAAGAAGGTCTCCAATCGCCTGGTTTATGATAGTTCCCAATTTGTATGGAATAGTACTTTATGCCTGAATTTTTTCAGCCGAATCGGACAACTTAAATTTCCGGCTCCAAAAAAACGCTGAGCAATATAATATTGTTCAGGATTTTTTTTGGAGCTGGAAAAATTCAGGCATAACGTACTATTTCGTACAAATTGGAAACTAACATAAACCAAGCGATTGGTGACCTCATACTGCCCTAAAAAAATCCCGACCCCGAAAAAGTGACATTTTGGATTTCAGCAATTTTCTTAGGGCAGAAGGAGGTCTCCAATCGCCTGGTTTATGATAGTTCCCAATTTGTATGGAATAGTACTTTATGCCTGAATTTTTTCAGCCTAATCGGACAACCTAAATTTCCAGCTCCAAAAAAACGTTCGAACAATATTATTAGGTTGTCCGGTTAGGCTGGAAAACTTCAGGCATAAAGTGCTATAACGTACAAATTGGAAACTTTTATTGACCAAGCGATTGGAGACCTCCTTCTCCCCTAAAAAAATTCCTGAAGTCCAAAATGTCACTTTTCGAGTTCGGAAATTTTTTAGGGCAGAAGGCGGTCTCCAATCGCTTGGTCAATAAAGTTCTATTCCATACAAATTGGAAACTATTATAAATCAAGCGATTGGAGACCTTCTGCCCTAAAAAAAATTCCCGAACCCAAAAAAGTGACATTTTGGACTTCAGGAATTTTTTTTAGGGTTAGAAGAAAGTCTCCAATTGTCAACGTACGTAGGATGACTTTTGAGTTTGACTCGAAAATCGGCTCTTGGTGTGAGGGGGTGAAGATGCAAAAGGCTGTGTCCGCTGATAAGGCTTGTGCATCGCTGCATCGTAAACTTGCGGGTGAGAATGGTCGTCACGGAGGAAACACGGTAGTTGTCAAAGAGGTTGGTGCTGCCTTCCGTGTTCTTCATGAATTCCTACCTTTTGATGAGTTTGATGATTTAGAGCATTGGTGTTTGGGTGGAATTTAGTTCCTTCTTGGAGTGTCGATGATGGGACTGAAGTCGAGGGAAGCACGCTGCTGATGGCCAATATGGTGCGGTCAGAAGAAATGAGCCTGTGGGAGTAGCTTGAACGGAGGGAAGAGGTGAGCGTAGAAGTTTCTGACGGAGCGAGCGGGCGTCGGAACTCGACACAAGAAATTCAACTGCGCAACTGCTTCTCAGGGTTCACGAGAGAAGTCGCCATGAACCCGAACCAGCGGTCGAGATTCCCGATACTCGTCGACAACATCTTGGAGTTCAAGCACTTTAGTCGACACAACAAGCATCCCGTGGTGATCTACGCCGACTTCGAGTGCTTGCTCCAACCAGGTTCCCGATCTATATACAAGTGCTACTACTCCCATGCACAGGTACATACGCTGTAGCTACGGATAAGTCATCATCGGGTCAGAAGGGGAGATCGTGAACGACAAAACCATTTCGGACAGGACACGGTAGAAGACTTCATCAAATCCTCAACCCCTTGCTCTGATTGAAGAGGAAGAAGACTGGTGGCTTCTACCCAGGTTTCTATACATCGAAAAAGAAAGCCAGATAAGAAGTGTAACTTGTCGGCAAGGCCAAATTGCATCATCCTGTGGTCTTTCACAATTTGGAAGGCTACGAAATGCACCTGCTGGCTTCTGTTACCGACAAGTTTAAGGGAAGAGTCGACGTCATCGCTAGAAATGCAGAGGTTCCAGAACATGTTGGTGAAGCTGCAAACACCCTACCCACTACCAAATTCCCCGACAGCCTCAACTTCTTGCCCTCATCCCTGCCTTCGCTCGTCTCCAACCTGAAGAAGGCCTGGAAGAGATTTTCTCTGGCAATAGTTCACCACTCCCGATCCAACCACCGACATCCTGGCAGAACTTCTCATTGGGAAAGGCTCCTACCCCGGCGAAACAGTAACGAAGTTACCACCGAGGGGGTCTTTCTATTCGACGTTGCAGAGTAGTACCGAAATTCTTCCTACCACGCCGTTTATCAACTAACGGATGCCTACTCCTGGCTCAGGTCTTCTAAAACTTTTGCTCTCTCCGTCTATGAAATTTCCGTCTGGATCCCTACTACTACCTCTCCACACCGGGATTCAGTTGGGGCGTGGCATTACGTCGGCTCGAGCTCTTTACCCACGTCAACAAGCACCTTCATCACATCGGGCATTCGACGCTATGCCGCTGCCAATAACCCATACTTTTCCGAGACCTTCGATCCTGGATCCCAACAACTTCTACGGGAACTTTAGCTGGTTTACCAAACAGGACATTCTAGATGGGGACGACGGTTACATCTTGGAAGTGGACCTGGACTGGCTCCGGAATCGTTAAATATCAACCCTTCGATGGTATCAGAGTTTTCCAAGAGGGTGGCCGAGGCAGACTACCAAGCGAAAGTACGTGGCCCACTTCCGTAACCTGAGGTTCTACCTAGAACGGGGAATGATTCTTCGACGCATTCGCCACATACTCGCCTTCAAGCTGAAGCCTTACATCAAAGCCAATGACTTCGAAATGAAGAACAGGGTGTCTGCCACGGAGGTTCAAAAGTCGGTGAAGTACACCTCACTGCTGCACACGGACTCGTTTCAAGTTCTCGACGAGCGCTGCGATCTACCGATCAGTTCCACTACAGGAACATCAAACCTAAGTACAGGAATAAGGCATTCTTGTTCTACTCCATCGAGGCGACCGGGGATCGGAGCGAGTGATTCGACACCTGCAACTACGACCCCGCTCATCCCCTCTTCAGCGGCGAGAACAAGCAAGTCCTCGGCAGGGTACCAGTGAAGGAGATCGTGGGACTACGATCAAAGATGTACTCGTACATCACGGCTGAGGGGGCGAAGCAGATGGGTGAAGGGATCGATAGAACCTACGTGAAAAAACACTTGGCTCATACCGATTACAAGCGATTTCGAACAACACACCATCGTGAAGGGTTCATGGACCACGATTTGCAGTCGGAGGCACAAAATCTTTACCGACTTAGTTGGAAAGTCGCTGCTTTCACCCTATTATGATAAGCGCACCAGTCTCCCACTACCGTGGATGAGGATGACGACGTCGAAGGCGTGCCCTCCAAGCGTGAAGTGGAGAAAATGGCTAAGTTGAAGGAGACGTGAGGCCAACAGAGGAAGATGCTAGAAGAGAGCAGAATGCGGCGCAAAGTCGGGAGGAGCGCGGCGGCAGAGATAGAGAAGAGTCCCTAAATCCCACATTTCCTACACGATGGTAAGCGGGGAGGCTAGTAGCTGTTAAAAAAAAAAAAAAACGCATTTATCTTTTTCATTGGGCGTAGGGGTATTCCGGTCCTGGGGTGCTACTACACCCTTTCTTCAGCCAAAAATAACTTTGATAGGGGTCAACTGATGGTCGGAAAAATCCACTCGGTTTCGCTATAGGGACCACTACTTTAGAAGTTACACCCATTTTTTCTTACATGTCAACTGTAAACGGGAAATCTGAGGGATACCAAAATGGCGGCACCTTGTCCGTCTTCCCAGGAAGCCCTCGTTTTCGGCTAGTTTCTTGGAAGTAAGATAACATTTGTTTATGTTACAATGTTCTTAACAACGATTCATTTTGTGAGCCAAATGCGACAAATTTGTAAGGAATTTGCTGCTAAGAGATTTTATAAAATAACTTATGAAAAGCATCAAAATTACTGCCAGTGTATTAGCTAACTAGCCAGTTTTACTTTTTTTTGCCCCTCCCAAACAAAATGTCTGGCGAGTCTGTGGTAGTTTAGTTGATAAAAAATACATTTTATGTGTTATGCTAGAATAATGGTAAAACTTAGTATAAATCAAATAGTTAATGATTAATGGTGCCAATTGTTGCGCGGAAGAATTAGGTGTTCTGCTTTTTGGTCCCACGTGAAGAAATGCAAATGTTTATCCCATAGCCGTTTTTGTTTTAATAATAAGATTCAGTTTGTTTTGTCCTTTCAGGTTTAAACTTCCAAGAACTAGACGACAAAGTGGAGAAAGATTCTGGCAATATAGTTATTTGTTGGAAATAAAACGGGAGGTGCAATTTGTATACTTGCTTTTGTTTTCTGTTTTTACACACAAGAATGTTAATAATATGTTTTATTTAGCAGACTTGTGTAAGTTGATTTAAAAGGAAAAAACATGACGAGATGTTTAACTGGGAGATTCAGCTTACCAGAGTAGACTACAGTGAAATTGTGTGGTGCTAAACATGCGTGTGCTTGCAAACGTCAGCATAGGCGTGACTTTGAATTGTTGGACGCTCTATGCAAAAAGCAGGTGGGAGATTAAACTTCACCAGCCATGAACCTCAGAAGTGTGTTCTCCTTCATGTGCGCTTGTCTCCTGGGGGAGGAGAAGGGCGGATGAACGGGAAACATTCTTATCAGAATTCAAAAGGTTTTCCGACCGTTCAACATGTGCCAACTTGGATGAAACAGATCCAGATCTCGGGTTGCGACTCCGAACTTCGAGCGAGTTGTCAACCTGTTAGCTGACTGACATTGTCTTAGATTTAAAGGGCGGGTTAGTTGTTGGTTTAGCCCGCCTCACGGATTGATTTCTGTTTTGTCATTTTATCAGAGGTGGGTTAGTTTTTTGCATTTCCACCTACCGCACGGTGCAACTTATCGTTCCACGTGTCGCCATCCTTTCTTCCACCATCAGAACTAATTCCAGGCATACGACTCCTCTTTGCATTTACAATCTTGTGATCCAATGTTGACGATTTATTGCCGACACTGCAACTGGGCGACAAGTCAGCACTAAACGAATGGTCCCCGGCCAAGGTCATCCACTCCTCTGATTGCGACACAGTGCCACCCGGATATCCAATTTTTTCATCAATGTAGCCTCGCGTCTCTGTCGCTGTAACTATAATTAATAAAGAAATTTCATAATCTTCCTTATCCCTAGCATGAAATTCCTCCATAAAGCGTCGCACAAAATTTAAATAAAATCCACCGACCTGATCATTATGCAGAGAATCTGAAGGGCTTAAGTTGAGTTCCCTTCTCAAATCGACTATTAATGGATGGCACCCGCATTGTTCTTTATGGTGATGGTGTCCAATTCCCCACAATTTCAGCTTCCCAGAGTAGTAAGCAAATTGGGCATGGACGAAGGCAAAAGTCGCAGCAATCGGCTGGTGATTTCTGATTAACTACACGATTCAATTTCATATTCCAACATCTCTAAATCAAACGTTAGGACTAGAATCGCACTATAACACTTGAGCAAGATACACAACACAACAAAACACACAAGTGATGGGGAGCATTGTTGGGATACCAAAAATAGTATTGGGCAATTAGCATTATATTATGTGAATTTAACCCTTTTTAGGTCCAACGCTATTTTTATCGTTCGCTGCGAAAAAGTAATAAGCCTCAGTAAAATAAATCGTAATAAAATAACTATGCGATCTCTGGGTTTTCATACATAAATTATTGTACAAAAATATACTAGAGACGGTCGTATTATGTTTTCATAATTTGAAAAAAATGGTTAAGTTCAACTATGTGCTTATGAAAATATTCAACTTGTAGTACCCAGGAGACCTTGAAATGATAACATCCACTGGTTATTCTTCCGTTCATTGTCGGCCGCAATTGCGCTCCTAGCCGGCTGTACGTAGAGACGCGCGTGACGTCACTTGAGACTGGGCCTTTTCGCGATCAGTGGTTACGTGCCACGAACGAATCAATTGTAGCTCGCGATACTGACGGAAGTTCGAAAAGGTTGTTGAAACAGTGCAGTTTATTCGAGGAATAAAGGTAGTGGCGTTGAAGTTCAAAACAGGCATGGAAGCAGGGTGTTACGGCAGTTTGAACGAAGGGCTATTTTCAGCAAACAAAAGCCATTTTAACATCAGCTTTGACGTCACTACCAACAAAAACATCAATTGACGTAATTAAAAGATGATATTGAATTAAATAATCCGAAAATATACGTTCCAAAATACCTTCTTTATTTGGAATTACACCTCTGTTGCAATTGGAATTATTTTTTTGCAACAGGGTTATGAATTGAAGCGACAATATATTGTTCGATAGGTGTTCATGGTTTTTGATTCGGACCTAAAAGGGTTAAGGTAGAATTAAAGGTAGTACTGTAAATCGCCTATTAACAGCTCTGGCAAGGCCGCAGCTCACTCAACTAAAATGCTTTAAGGTGAGAAATGACCTAGTTGCAGTCCTAGGAGAGGATGATGCTGTAACTACGTTATTTCATGATTTCTGACCTTAAAGTATTTTAGATCATAATTTTTCTATTGGAAATTGATCAAGAGCTTCAAACATTAAAGGAAATTAATATTTTATCCCCTTAAATCATGGTTTTACTGCACCAAAATTAACAAAAAGCTCTATATATAAAGCAAACTGAATATTAAACTAGTAAACTTATGAGAATAGACGCATTGCGTTAATGCAAGACTGATCTAAGATCAAATACGTGAATGATCGGATAAACGCTGAATTTTTTGCGGTGGAGTTAGGCCTCCCTGAACCATGATTCGTTTACAAATGCAATTAAGACCCAAGGGTTTTTTTTTTTTACAAACCTTAAAATCCTAAGAAAAGTTTATTTTACACATTGTAAAAGTCATACAAAATTTAATAATATAAATTTCTTTGACATATTTTTCACAATGCGGGTGAATTTACAATATTAATGGACAATGGTTGCTATACAATTACGAGTTTGAATAACTTTTTGCCAACATGACTTGAGTGTAGAAAAAAAAATGGTTCTCAGTGTGGCCGAGGAGATAAACATTTTCACATACAAACGTTTAAACTGATAGGCCACTGAAATAAACTTGCACAAGTCTGCATAGAGTACTTACTTGCAACTCTTGCGTTCGTCTGTGTAAAGCCAACCAACTGTATGAAGGTTGTTGTAAAACAATCTTTGACACTGACGAAAAATAATAAATAAATGACTATATTAGAAATGGCCATTATCAAATTCTTTACCTTATGTTCGCTATTTAGTAGCACTTAATTGTTTTGCCACAACAAAACCAAAATTTAAACTTATCTGCGTTAAATGTAGCAACAATGATTTAATGCCAAACCAAGGGTTGCACTTCTATGAGGTAACGTACAAGACAACTGCGGCCCCTTTATATATCAATTATTCTAATAATCTGGAAAATTCAGAAACAAGATCGGCCCTACGTTTTGAACCACGTCTGCTGCATAAAAATCTTCCGCCTCTTTCACTTCCTCTGCTTCGAGCGGACCAACCAAATGCCAAAAGGCTTCACGGGTAGGATCTCTTATTTTTTGAGACATGTTCCCTTGGAATGCTAGTGTGACATTGTACTTATTGATGCTGATGTAAGGATTTGCTGCACAAACATGACACAATGGACCACACTGTAATGGCGTTTTGGTCTGGAAAGAAAAATATAAACCTGGTAATAAAAATCAATACGGCATTATTTTACGGGGAGGATTTAGGTTCAATCTTACTGAGTTAATTGTCACCACTTTTTTGGCATGGTTAATTAATGTGCTCACTACCCTAGCAGTAATTCATGTTTTTAAGACACACGCTAGTGTGTCACATGCCAAAATTCAATCACTACTTTTTCTTGGCCACTAAAAAGAACATTTTGCCGGACCCCAGCCAGGCCGGCTAAAAATTATTCTTTTGCTGAAAAAAGTGCAATACCTGTCATTTTTTTGCATTGTTGTCCCAACGATGCATCCTTGCCTTGAGATTTCAAAGATCGTAGGCCGCCTCCGTACCCAACCGCGTGGTTCTCCCTATATAAGAGATGGTGGCAATGATAATGACATCTCTTTGTCTCAAGATTATCCAAAGGTGACTCAAGAGGGGAGGCAGGGTGGACCGTTAGGTATTGCACTTTTTTCAGCAAAAGAAAACATTTTTAGCCGGCCTAGCTGGGGGCCGGCAAAATGTTCTTTTTTTATGCTGTGAAAAAGCGCAATACCTGTCAACTTTTTGCATTGACAGGACGACCTCGTCAAATTAGGTGGCGGGCACCTTTGACTATTTCCCTGGGGTACTATAGGAGGCGGCAGAGTGGCTTGTAGATTCATGGAGATTTGTAAGTGGATACAGGGATATCCATGATCACAATGCAATGTGTCCCTTCTTTCGCATTGTGCTTTTTTTTTTTTTTAAAGATGAAAAGAGAGGGATTACCTGGAAGTGTGGAAGGCTTCAGTGTCTTGTGGTTTACCAGGTGATTTCAGGGTGAGATCGGTGGAGATGAAAGTCAGAGCTGCTTCTTGACGTTTGATGGAAGATAGAAGTTGAGGCCCAGCAAGTAATATGGAGGAAGAGTGAAGGATGATTTCCAATTTGCACAACACTTTAGGAGGAATCAGGTTTCTGTACGTTTTTTTTTATTTTTTTTGGTCTAGATGATGGAGGACGCCCCTGTTGAAAGTTCAATTGACGTCTTTTGGAAGAAGGAAGGAGTAGGATCTGAAAGTTTGATGCAGAAGAAGTTCGGTCTTCTTTCCGAGGGTCGCAAGGGAGGGTTGCGGCGCTTGGAGAGGTTGGATGAAATTATGGGTGTCGTGGAGTCCCTTTTTTTTTTATGTGGATGAGGGGTAGTTCTTGATGCCCTAGTGAAAACCTTTCGCCTTGTGGTGGCAGAGGTCACAGGGAAGGTCGGTGGTTTGATGAGAGGAAATCTGAGAAGGTTCGGATGAAGTGGAAGGAAGGTGGGCACATTGTCATACTGCCAAAGACAGAAGGCGTAGACGGAACTGTCGAGTGTGGCTGACGAAATGTTCTGCCAGGCCTGAGAAATCCTGTTGTGTAGAGCAATGTCGAAATGGTCTAGGGGGTGGTGCCAGTGGAAGCTCCAGGTCAGGTGGGACCACCACAGGTCTTGAGGGGAGAACAGTGGGTGGTACTCTTGGGTCGCATGGGGTGATGTCAAGTAAACCGTCCTGGTGTTCTGTATGATGCTCGTGGAGACTTAGTGAAGGTTATCGGAGCGGAGACCAAGGGGCAAATGTGAGGGGGTCATTGATGCTTTGGTGCGGTGTGTCGTTTGTCAACGGCAGAACATTTTTCCCGGTGATTGAAGAGAGTTTCCCTAAAAGTTGGAGATTGGAAGCCTGCAGGATGGCTTTTTGGGATTGGAGTGAGACGATCAGGTTCTCTTGTGGTTTCTGGTGAGAATTGAACGAGTCAACCAGAGGCCTCACGTTTTCGACGTTGACGATGAATTGGGCTGAGGCATGCCTGTTGAGCCGGAGCTTGTGCTTTAACGTCGTGAAGAGCCAGGGATAGTCGAGGCTTGGTTTTTTCTCGGTGTCCAGGCCGTAAAGGGAGGTTGACGAGGCGATGACATCAGTATTGACTTCCGAGACGGGCACTGTGATGGCAGGCATGGTGGGTATTGGAGGGACGACAAACTCAGTTGGGGTTGGCGACTTGGCTGGGGATAAATCTGACTCGTCAAAATGAGTGGGGGAGTGTGGCGTGGCGGCCATCAGGTTGTCAGAGAAAGGTTCGAAGAAGGGGTTTTCCGCTTGTTCTCCTCCCATTGGTAAGGAAAGGCTCTCTTCTTGGCGTGCTGGTGAGGATTGTGGAGATGAGGCAATGTCGACAACATCCTGAGGCGCGGAGACATCGTTGCGAACGAGACTTGCTTGATAAGCAGGGCGTTCTTGCCGAGGTGGGTTACCCTGCAGAATAGGCGAGGAAGAAGCTTATTCGTGTTGAGAAGTAGTTGGGGAAGCTGACGAGTGGACGGCTGGCGATAGCAGCCATGATGCTTGCGAATTCGGAGTTGAGAGCGTGAAAGTTGGATGGAGAGATTTCCCTGGTGTGATAGGGGTAAGATTCCCGCGGAAACGGATTCGTTCTGAAGGATCGTTTTTGACTTAGGTGTCGAATTCTTAAGCACAGAGACTAACAACAGTGGGGATGCGTTGGTGGAAAGTTTTAATTTCTTCGAAGGAGAAGGCATTGTTAACTTGTTGGAGTGTTCCGAGTTCGGGAGGGCTTGTGTCTTTTGGAGCGAGTGAGCTCGTTCTAATCTTTGTTTCTTTCTTTGGCGGAAGCCAGGTGTGCCAGCTAGCCCTCCATTGGGCTACAGGAACCGTCACGCAAATTTTACAAGGAGCACTGTGGGATTGGCACACGTCTTTATGAGGGTCCAACCTGTCCTTTCTTTTGTTGCCTGGGCAGGTGCAGCTCCCTGGGTCATTGATGACCGGAATTCGGCCAAAATAGGTATCCTGGATATCAGAGAAATTTTGGCATGATGGATTTTCACCATTCTGCTGTGCAGATACCCTGAAGTGGAGAAACACTGTCACTCGAACGTGTAGAAAGGGTGCTATGTACAGACGTAGTCCGGACGTTGAAGGCGGGAAAATAGAGATGCGAAGAAACCGGAAGCGTAAGATGAGCGTTGAAAACTAGGCTAGCTTTCCACCGGAAGTGCGTGCGGCAGAGGCTGTGAAGAGCAGCCATTCCTGGGCCGGAGCCAGAAACGAAGGACGAGTACACCAAAACGAGGCTGAGCTTTCGCGACAAGCTGGTTGGAAGCTTTCGCGACAGGCTGGAAGGAAAGGAGTGGTGGGTGTTTCACGGCAGCGTGCGGGAGGCGGGCTGTTTCCACGGTGAGGGCACTGGAAGCAGGGTGAGGAGAAGGTGGACGGTAGTTGACTCTGGGGCACCTTGGGTAACCGGTGCGAATTGGCGTGCAGTGGCGACGAAGGGGTTAACTTTCCTGCAAAACCTGCTGTGGTCACGGTGAACGGTACCGATGAGAGAACGATGCAGAGTTCTAGGTGAGAATCACCGGAGGGGCGAGAGAGGGGGGGTCTTGACTTGCCGGAGATTTATTTTTTTGGTTGTGATTTCGGGGGGGGGGGGGGGGGCACGTTCTGTCGTCTTTCGTGACCAGCCAAGTTTCAAGATCGAAAGGAGGTCATATACATTATCAGAAAGAACCAGGACGAGGTTTATCAGCCATCATGAAGAGTGCGTGAAAAGGAGGCGAGGTAGAAAGCCAACTTGTGGTAGCGTGACGCAAAGGACCGGGGCAGGCGGTCCGCTGGCTGGCACGAGGCGGTGGGCGTTGACGTGCCGTACAGGAAACGAAGGGTGTTTTCGCGAAGGGGCGACATTGACAACCGACCGAATCATACAGACGGTGCCAAGCGGTCTTCCCAGCCAACGAGGGTGGGTCGTTCCTGGGAGACAACGAGAGGGAGCCACGATGACTTCTTTTACCAACAATGAAGGTTAGATGGAGTTCTGTCGGTCCTCTTGAAGATGCAAGGAGATGTCGTCATTCGCGACATAGCCATTCCGGACAGGGCTCGTCGCGCAGCGGACACAGCAGACGTGGAGGCATGTCGTAGAAGGACCATAGAGATGGGGCGCTAGCCGCGCTGGAGCTGTATGAGCGTCTTGTAGCTTCCTTTTCATTTCCTGGAAGAGGGCCTGGCTTGCCGGGGGGCTTCTTCGAGGGCCGCAAGCTCAGGGGACTGGTGAATCGTTCGCTTCATTCGCGACATGACTGACCTGGTCGTGACCGGCCGGTCAGTGGTCGAAGAGAGAGGCAGGCGTAATGGGCAGCTGAGTCCTCGGTCGAAGCTAAGCTTGTCGCGAAAGCGAAGACCAAATTCCAGAGATCGACGAGCGTGGTCAACTTCTTGGAAGGCGAAGACTACAAACAGGCGCTGTAGGTGAGAAGGCGACAGGTTTCATGACAAGACGCTGGTTTGGTGGAGAACGAGGTGACAACGATGGAAACAACAACGGTAACAGTGGAGCGGGCCGTCCGACCGGAGAGTCTCAGGACAGGAAACGAAGGGATGTGTCGCGAAAGGGCGACATGGCCAACCAGCCGTAGTGTTGAGTGATGCGGACGGAGCCTAGCGGTCGTCCCAGCCGACGGAGATGGGTCGCACCCGGGAGACAACGGGAGGGAGCCACGATGACTTCATTTCCCACGAAGGAAGATGTCATGAAGGGGCAACAGGGGCAACCAGCCGAGTGATGCGGACGGTGCCTAGCGGTCGCCCTCGCCGACGGAAGTGGGTCGTACCCGGGACACAACGGGAGGGAGCCACGATGACTTCATTTCCCACGAAGGAAGATGTCATGAAGAGGCAACACGGGCAACCAGCTGAGTGATGCGGACGGTGCCTAGCGGTCGCCCTCGCCGACAAAAGTGGGTCGTTCCCGGGAGACAACGGAAGGGAGCCACAATGACTTTTTTTCCCACGATGAAGGACGAGGATACGAAGCCGCCTCGCTGCTTGAGACAAAGAGATGACATTATCACTGCCACCATCTCTTATATAGGGAGAACCGAGCATGTGCGGTTGGGTACAGAGGCGGCCGACGATCTTTGAAATCTCAACGCAAGGATGCATCGTTGGGACAACAATGCAAAACATTGACAGGTAATGCACTTTTTCACAGCATAAAGAAACTAATTTTAGCAATGTGCTTTGAAACGCGCATCAAAAAAAGCACCTATTTATGCGATAGGGCCATTCGGCTAAAGCACAAAATTCAGACCAGTACGCTCAGAACCCTCCTTCTTTTGGTTCATAGTCAACATGTTCCACCCTGTTCAAACCCTGCTTGTAGTAAACTAGGTCAGTTTAAACCCAAGTAACCAAACGTACGCACGCTTTAGTGGTCTTCTTAGTCATGTATACTTATTTTCAGTTCATTTACCTAAAATACGAGTGGCAACAATAATTATGTGGGCTCCGTAACCGTGTCCGTTATCTTTACCAGACATGCACCAACCTCCCAATGCGAATGCAAGTGTTTACATGAAAGCGCATCCGACTCCCAGACCATATCCGTACAGCGATTCCGACTTATATCGCGAGGTGGCAGAAAGCGGCACGAACGGGTGTCACAAAAATGACCGGAGGCGACCAAGACGCGATGCACATCCCTGAAGTGTTTTCAAGCGTTCATGCAAACGTAGTGGATGACAACACCGATATTTGGTTAGACTCAAATCGGCAAATTTTTGTTCAGTGTTAGTTACTGCCAAAAGCATCACAAAACTAATGCATTCACTATCGGGGCACGGGCTACGTGGGGGTGGCACCCAGTTTGTTCTTCGTACGGCTGCCAGTATGTTTCTACTCTAAAAACTGCCTTGCAGTATGATATGTACCCCCGTTTCTCAGTAATGCATGTGTCCAATCGAGCATCTTTTTTTTAACATAGGTATCAATTGCACATTTTCGATGCGGCCAACCAATATGAAACTAGGTATGTTGCTCCTTAAAGTATCATACTACGCAAGATACAGCGGAAACAGTGGCGGATCTAGAAATATCTAAAGGGGGGTGCTGTTCTACACTAGCTAGGGGGTCTGGGGAGCGCTGTAAGCTCTCCCAGTGGGGTCTGGGGTGGAGCCCCAGAAGCTTTTAAATTTAAAAAATTTGTGGGCATTTTATGGCTTCTGGAGTGCATGATTTTCCGGTATCGTAAACGATAAATTATGAAGATACTTCGACTCAGCGAATTTGTAAAAACTAATGCCAAAACACTAGGATACTTATTTTTCTCTTCACATCCGAAAGTAGTACGGTAGTATTTTAGTACCATTTTAGTAGTATTGAGATGAAACACGACTATTTAAAAAAATACCCTTTGTTTAAAATACACTTTTATAAGTATTTCATTTCTCAAGGCTATCAAAACTCACTTTTTATTTAAATGATTAGTTCAGACCATCACTGCAGCCTAACAAAACAAAATCCAAACGTCGATTGCCTTTCCTAGCAAACTTGTCTATCACATTATTTAAGTTAATTGGAGTGTTTCGATGTATATTTAATAAGGCAAGGCCTATTACCCTGTCATTGGTCATTGTTGGTCGCAGGTAAGATTTTAATCTTTTCAGTGTACAAAAACTTCTTTCGCTACAAACGCGCTTCTCAGGTGGTGTAAAATAACTAAATATATTCGACTTCTGCGTGGTTTTCTTACGTTTCAAGTTAGCAACTTTTGGTAGCTGGGGTGGGCCTTGGTTTGAAATGTCCTAACCAGATGAAAAGATTTCAACTGCAAGGATAGTAGTAGCATGTCTGAAGCATGTCTTAATCCTTTCCTTTGGGAGCGTACACAAATTCTGTTTGGGGGGTTGGGGGAGGAAGGCTTGCGAAAATGTCTTAAGAAGTGGGAGTGGAGTATGACGAAGTGATACGCGCCAGCTATATTCTCGCCAAATATTTTTGTGGCTTATTTTTTTCTCTAAATTCGTTTAGCTAAATAATTTTTGTAACGTCTATTTGCAACTTGGAATTTTTATTTTTTCAAATTGACTGGTCATTGCATCCCTATACTAACACTTGATATAAACTAATTCATCCAAAAATTAATTACGTATTTTCAGGTGGAGGATGGGAGAGGGTTACGCCAAGTGCTACATTGGTGTTACAAACAGGGACGGGGAGGAGGGAGTTTACGTTGCTAAAAAAAGGGTGTTACATAATTTGTGAACGCTCCCTTTCTTGTCTACTTCCGTGTGGGGCTTCTTTCTGGGAAGAAGGTGACTCATCTACTGTGACCCCTTTAGGGCTAAGTTGAACACCCTTTATTTTATTACATTTTTTTCTTTTTGTCATTCATGGGCAAGTAAACAAACCATTTTGAAGGTCAACGCAGAAACGTGATAACCATTTTTCCCCCGAGAATGACCTTTTTTTTCTTCTTTTTTTACCACCGATGGGGGGGGGGGGGGGGTGCGGTCGCACCCGGCTCACCCACCTAAATCCACCACTGAGCGAAAACATGTTTCTTAAAATGTTTAACCTATTTATGTAGGACCCGTATCACATACGTGAGCGTGTTTGAGCTACTGTTGTATGAGCATTAATGTTTTTTTGGGAGGGAATGGGGGAGGGCAAACTTTACCCACCCCCCTCCCCTCGCTAGATACCGTATTTCTCCGAATATAAGACGATACTTTTTTCAAATTTATACCATTAAAACACCAGCATCGTCTTATACTCGCGTGCAAACCCATAACTAGGTCAATTTTTTGGTCGATTTTGAGGTTGAATCTGAACCATTCGAATCTTTTTTTGAGAGTGGGCCAATGGTGCTAATCTCAAACCATTTTACTGAATCAGTTTTTAAAAACATGAAAGTTCCAAAAATTACTACGAGGGTTTATTGCATGATCTTGTTCAAAACTCCGAAAAAAAATACGCTCAATCTTGGAACAAATACAATACTCTACCCGTGTTCCGCAAATTTTCGACAGTTCTTTGTAAGTAGATGGAACACACTTCCAACTGTTTTCATCAGGCGTTATACTCGTTTTTCTCCTTTCACGCGCTTGGTTTTGAACGGAAAAAAACCGGCAAGTGGCGATTACTGTGGCAGTTTGTCGAAAACAAGAGGACATTAAAAAGTCCGGTGTTTGTGGTAAACTGTAATTTTTCTAAAATTGGTTTTGAATTCGGCAGTCGTAGCCTCGGTGCCGTTTAAGTATTACGTCATCAAGAAATTGGTCATTTTAACCCCCCCCCCCTCATTATCGATCGTCATCAATTGCTCAACCCCCTTCAGCATTACGTCATTTCGAACTTGACCCCCCCTCCAAAGAGGGTGTGTTTTCCGTGTGTTTCGAAGGACCTTTTTTTTGCGCTTTTCCACCCTTTTACTAAGACAACAGTGCTTCAGCTGGCCACTCCCCCCCCCCCATCATCAATTGTCTCCAGCAGGCGACCCCTCCTCCCCCTTCCACCTCTTCCTGATGACGTAATACTTGAATGTCCCCCTCCAGGATTTTTCGGCCTACTTCCATCTGTGCATAAGATAGTTGCTTAGGTCTTCACGCACGATGTGTTTGATGGTTGGGTTTGAGGTTGCTTGGATGTTCATTAGTTTAACAAGATCAATTAATTTTTGAATTATTTAGCAAAAACTAAGTATATTTTGAAATTCGCCTTAGTAAGCAGTCCAAAATAAAGTTGTTAGTATAATTTTGGGCTTCAAATCCAGATAAATTTACTTGTGCTTTGCTTTACCAATGCTGGGCGAATACTGGGAGTCCAACAAACTGGGCGAATACTGGGAGTCCAACAACAATTCTGGGTATTATTATTATTATTTATTTTTGTAAAAACAATGAGAGTACGTCAATTTGTTGGCTTTACAAGTTTGATTTTATGAAAAATTTTCAATTTTTTGACTTCGTTAGTTAATTTATTGCTTTCAAGTGTCTTTTTTTGAACTTATTTTTAGTTTTTAGTAAAGAAAAAACTTGAGAATGACTGGTCGCATGCGTGAGCTATGAAAGCTCTCGGAAAAATAGTTAAGGCCATAATGAAAAGAAATGTTTGGCTTCTTGAGTATTTTTTACAAGTCCGAAAGTCGCTCGGTGACCACGCTTTTACTTTTATGTTTTATTTTTGTTTGAAACTAAGTATACTAGTATCTTGAATTGTTTTCGTTGTGTTCATACTGTGGTAGTGAATTTCTAAACTATTTCTAAACTATTTCAAACTGGTCAAACTACAACTTATTCTGATGCTTGCTCAATAGTGTATGTAAAATAAAGCTTACCTCTTTTACAAATTTCTCTTTAAGTAAACTTTTACTGGTCATTTTTTTATTTCGCTAAAAAAAAACGATCACCAACCAGAACATGAAAGCCAACAAATTTTTTTTGAGGCATGAAACGGTTTATTTGGACATCAAAATCCAAGTAGCGGATGTAGTATTTGTTGCCGTTTTCAGAGATACAGACGAAGGTAAAAATATGCACCTCCGGTTCTGTACATCGGCAGACAAATACAAAGACGCGTCTCGTAAATTTATCAGAAATAGAAATATAAAGTAAATTGCGCTGTAAATTCTGCTAAGGTACAAATAACAAAAACACTCCCGTGTCTACTCACCGATGTGATTGATTTTCTTGTGACAGTCAATGCTTTCTGTTTTCGCACTGTATCGCAATAGATGCATACAAAACCCTCCTCACCAAAGCCCAGTTCTCTTGATAACGACTCTGTCCAAGAAGGCTCTTCAAACCTTTCCTGAAAACATAAACAAGTATTAAAATACTGTACATAATCATTAACTGAAAAAAAAATATGCAAATGGTAATCATACACCGAATACGCTACTATTTTAAGTTACTGTTACAGTACAGTACAAGTTTTTACTTTTGTTTAAGGGGAGATGTTACTCAAAAACCAAAAAAAATCAGTTACGAGTGGTTTAAGACACTTACGACTTGGTTTATCAACTTTGGGCATAAAACCATACAAAAAAATAAAATTTGGCTGCCGTGCCACGCCCCTTTATTATGAATTGAAGTCATTTGTAGTAGTTAATTAGGAAATCAATCCTACCTCTCCTAATCCGTTTACAGAAAATCTTATACACTTAAATTTCACCTAATATGTCAAGCAACACAATAAGACCAATACTGTATATTTCATGTGGGGCTAGTCAAATTATAAACTTACATAACATGTAAGCATTTACGATAATTAAAGCTGATGATAATTTGCTTTATTAATTTTAATTTAACCTTGTTCATGCCTCATCCCCACTCAAATGGCCTTATCGTTTGGTAGGCTATATACCCCCATCCCTCCAAAAAAAATCAAGCCAAAAGGAGCAGTTGAGAAACAGTTGATCACATCTCAACTTTAGAAACAGTTCATTTCCCTAGTTAGCATGTAAAACATAAACTTAGTATTGAGAAAAAGGCTTGCAAAGAGAAACTTTTTTTTTCGTTTTATGCAGAGTTTGTATAAGTTTTAATTTTTACACCGGCTCATAAAAATATTTGTTAAAAATAAATACTGTTAAACCCATACCCGCCCATATAATACTGATAAACCCATACTGTTACTTTAACCAGTGGGTAGTAACTCTTATAGTCGCAATGGTCACAGAAGGGTCCTACTAGCTCACCGCTTCACGAGGACTGGAGAAGCACAGACAACACGGCGCTGAAAATCGTAGCTTAAGCCGGCCCACAGAGTTCAAAGATGCCAGCAAATAAACATTGCGCCGTCGCAAACTTCCTAAATAATTTGTGGTATTTTTACTAACCGCATACGGCAATTTTTAGCTGACACAATACACCTTCTCAAAATTCATTCTTCCTCACTCTCCTTATTGTTGTCAGCCATTTTAAGCTGCTAGATTGCAATGTGCGATGGCTTATTGGGATAACACCAACTATTTTTTACACACAAAAATTTTACGAAACCAGAACAAGATGGCCACTGGCGCGGGTGCAGTTTACCATACATCGTCCTAGGTTGTAGTGTGTCGTATCTGGTGTTGGAACGCCGAGGGTTTGCTTTCATGAAAGTCTTGTATGTGTGGAAAAAGTTGTCGTTTATCCCAACAAGCCACCGTAGTAACAACACGCGTTTTCTCCTGTTTGTTCCATAAGCATCCCGCTTGTTACCCTAGTAATGACGTCACTAAATAACACCACTGATTGTTGCTTTCCGTAAGACCATGCTCCTCCCGTAACAAAGCGAGTATGTTGCTCTTAAGCTTTAACTATGGGCTAAATGTTAGCCAAAGTAGGAAGAATCACCTCAAACCTAATTTCAAAGGTATTATATTACTTACCCCAGCACTGAGCATCAGAAGTAATACTGGTGAAGACATGACCAGTCGTTTCTTAGCTCTTGTAATGGCCACATACAGAATGTTTGCTTCGTCTAAATTAGGTTCTGAAAATGCATCAAGTATCTGTCATGCAATGTTGCACAATTAGGTAACGGGGGGGGGGATACTGCATTAAGACGGGAAACTTAAATGGCCAGCTACCTCATTTGAGAATGAAAGCAGTAATTTGCAAAAATTTGTGCTCTTGAAGGTGTTTTGTTAGAAGCTGTAGGCCTAGTAAACAACCTTGAAAACAGCTGCAAGTTAGTAAAGAGAACATAATCTGTTGAGTTATACCCACAAAATCATGTAGCCTGCTGGGACAGTTAGGCCTACACCCTGTAGCTCCCAATGCTTTATTACCCAATTTCACAGGTGTGATACATTGTTAAAAACTCCTTTTTGACAATAAAATGTGATGGGACTGTAACTGGTGTTGTTAAAGCACTGTTGCTTGATTTCGAAACCCCACCACCATCAAGCAACAACTAGTCAACGATGAATACCCCTTCAACAAACAGTAATAACAATGCTGTCAACAATGACACCTTTGTCGCATTTTCAAGCTTTCTGAGTAAAAGAATGTCAGCACAATTCGTTCTTTGTTGTTTGCGTGCTAGCCCGTTTTTGTGGGACTGAGATCATGGAACTGGATGATAAATAGATCATAACCTGCTTATTTGGAGATACACAATAATGGCCCAGCCCTGTTGGCTTTGGAGGTAAGAAAGTGACTGATAACCTATACGTACGCCAGGTAGGGTTGGAGATTTCTGTCTTGTCATTAAGGTGACAACAAAATTAAGGTTCTTATTACCTTTATAACCTGCATCCGTGTTAGGCCTAATTTCACCACCATACTAGCCATTAGGCTCACATTTCTCAATCGTCGTCAAATACGCCATACCTCCGGCCGTTCTGGAACTACAACCATCCCATAGCTTCTACAGAAAGTCTTCCCAAAACCAAAAATCAGCGTTGCTGCACTACCAAAAGACTACTATACGCACCGGGCAGCAACAGAGAAAGTAGATACGTCAGGGATCAAGGGAGGAAGGGTGCGGCTATGAAGTAATTTTTGCATAATTTAATATTTAAGTATGCAAGGTTAAGACGACCAAATGTGCCAAAAACAGAGAAGGGAACCCATTTGTTGTTGGGATGACAATGCGTGTCCCAACATGAGCTTCGCTCTCGCTCTCTCAGTGGGCGCTATGGCGCAAAGCAAACCGGAAGAGAGGAGCGAGGCGAGGCTCTCAAGGAAGAAAGACATGCAATAAACAAGGTCTCCGAACAAAAGATGCCTTCCCATAGAACGGCGAACCCTACAAATTGGCACCGGAATTTTTAACAACTTAACACAGCGAGTATGATATTACAAATTCACTTTTTTATTAATGAGAATTCTTTAACTAATGAACTGTATATAGAGTGCAGTGCAGAGCTCCAACAATGCCCTCATTGTGGCATTTCGGGGAGGAAATGATGATTGAAGCCTCTGAAAGACTTATGATTTTGGGTCGATGGTGTGAGCTCCGTACAGCACAGAAAATCACGATCAAAGCGCTACAACAAAGGGCTCACAAACAAGCCAGGGTGTTGCAGTATTGCAGGAGATCGAGGCTCTGGAGCGAATGCAGACTATGCAGCCTTAGCTGCCTTTTCGTGCTTTGTACTCCGATGACTATTGTTTTCTACTCATTTTCCACTTTTTTTTTGCTGGTGTGTATACATCCCTTTACCCCAATGTGCCTGGTTGTACGAATAAAAAAAAAACTAAATCGGATAGATTTACAGATTACATTCTCTAATTTTTTTTCTTAACGAAAAAACTGGAAAATACTAAATGAATAATTTTTTGGAAAATAACTTGCACGCTGTTCATAACTAGTTTTGGCCACTAATTCCTCAACAACGTTTATGGGATTTACATTTGTTAAAATGATTCTCTGCTACACATAGTTAAAATGTGAGGCTAATGTGATGAAATAAGATTGTATAAACAAAAACTGAACATGCACAAATAACCTAGTAACATTAATAACCCAGAAGTGACAGCACGACCGAAGCTCATAATACCCAAGACGGCACTGACACTCTTTATAAGTTTACAAACAATAACTAGTTCTTTACATTAACTTTTTCAGAGGAAAAATAAAAACAAATAAATGGTTTGTGTTATTTAGTATCAGTTGCAATTATCGGATGAAAATGGATCAACTGATTAATTTTGGCATTGACGCCACAATTGAAAAATATCGACCCATAATTGTCGAAGAACTACCAGTATTATCGGAATTGTCACCCCTTTAGCAGGACAAATTTAACTAATATGACAATGAGCAATGTAAAAAATTTTTAAAAACTCGGCACAGTAACCTTTCCTTACCTCTACCAATATATGTCAAACGTTGGTTAATAATTCGGAACTGTTGGCTAACGTAGTCATCAGTCAGGCGAACTGTGTCGAACTCGTGGCCTTTGGATTTGTGTGCAGTACTAAAAACGTAATCTGAGGGAAAAAAAGACAGACTACAAAACGGCTCGTCTAAAATTCACTAATTTAGGTCTATGGCTGCAATGTCACCCTGTGAGAGTAAAGGCATGCATTCCATTTATCGGAACGTGAAGTGTGAAAGCATGGTTTAATTTTCATATGCCTACCATATGTCCTAACATGCATATAATACTACTGGCAATATTTGTCTTGATACAGTTAAAATTTTAAATTATTTTTGTGAAGAGATTGATGACAAAATGAACAATCTTACGTTTTGCATAAGTTTTCAACTTTAGAATATATTTCTAAGGCTGTGCAGATACCAATACTGGTACCGGGACTAGCTGCAGATACCACTGGTACCGGTATCGGTCCGGCACCGGGTTAACAAGTACTGGAAAAAGTACCGGAATCGGCTGTTTTTTACTGAATCTGCATTTTCATACATTAACAATATGGCAAATTGTTCTCAACGCTACTAAAAATTAGCCTGTGACTAAGGCAGTAAAAAGATAGGCCTATAAGGATAAAATACTTACAGTCAACACAAAAATGTTTACATGATCTCGGTGACCAATAAAGCGTTTAGCGAATAATTCCTTTGTAAAAGTGTTACGCTTGTTATACCATTAAATAATTAACTTATCAACACGTTCTCTATTTTTATCAAGTTATCGTTTGACATCGGCATAGTATCGGCATTGGCACCGGCACCGTATCTGCACATGGCCAAAAGTACCGGTACTGGGGTAAACGGGCACCAGTATCGAGAAAAGTGGTACAGGGACAGCCTTATTTTCTAAAATCTTTACAGTGTATATTTAATCAAGTTGCTAGTGAAAACCGGTAATCGGCATTTAAAATGGTACGCACTTTAATATGCAGTGGCCTATTTAATAAAGCTTTGTGATTGTTCTGCAAAGGGTTCATCATTGAATTTTGTGAATTCTGGTGCTCTTGAAAGTCCTTGAAATAGACTTGATAAATAGTTTTGAGACCGTCCAGTCAATCTTCTGCTTGGGCATCATAGAGAGGATAGCGACGTACGCCGTTATTTTTTAAACTACCGTTACTATGAATACTGTGAATGCCGACCCACGAGCGGCAAACTTGAATTCAAACCGAGCAGATGACAAAAAGCACACACGTTAACCAGAGAACGAACCATCTTTTGGTGGCCTGAAGAAAACTAAATACAGACGTAAACCTATTTACGTTGCCTTTTCAGCAGGGAATCGAACCAAGGACCCCTTTGAAACCAAAGGCCAAGGACCTACCCCTGAGCCATACTGACAAGGCCTTTAGTTATGTCTTGTGAGCCTTTGGCTTTCTCATCTTTAACCTGAAGAAAACTGCTGGAAAATGTTGAAAATTTGCAAGATAAAGGGACTATCTCCTGTGTGAAAGTGTCCGAAATTCCTTTTTTGTTGACGAAGTCGTTCTTTTTGTCACGGCTAGCTGGCGCTTGTACTTCCTTAAGGCCATGCAAAAAAATTGTTTGGTTTACGGGCGAGATTGCAAACTGAAGCACCAGACAACCAGGCATTTTATTTAATTTTTTATTTAATTTAACTGAGCACAATTCTTTGACGTGTACCTAACAGAAGACTGAAAGAGTTTGCTGTCAGCCTAAAAAAGTATAATATTTTGCTAAAATATGTTATTTATCTCATCTAGGATTAAAAATATTTAGTTTTTGCCAAATAACTTCTCAGTGGTTTGAGCTAAAGGCTTGAAATTAGCACCACTGAAAAGCTCGTTTCGAGGCCGTTAAAATGGTATACAGTACTGGAAAGTTTGGCGAAAATATGATTTTTAGCAGGTGCATCAAAATTGAGAAAAAAAAATTTGACCCGCGATAATTTAGGGCACCCGCACACGCCTGTAAACCAAAAATTAACTTTGCATGGCCTAAACTGTACCGTTAATATTTTACAAAGCACCAGCAAATACGCAAACCAAGCATGCGAAAAAATATACGAAACCACAGTAACGCTCAATCTCACAACACAGAAATCAGTCAATTTCGCAAATTTTCGACAGTTTTTGTAGGAGGTCGATGGAAACTTCTCCAACTGTCGTCATTAGGCTTAGCAAGAAAGAAGAGAACGGCATCGGAGTCCACCGCATGGAAACACGGCATTGTGTATACTAGGACCCTAATTGTCTCAAATTCGATCAGACACAAGCATCTAAGAGGATTAGAGTCCTTGGCAATACAGGCGCACAAAAAAAAGATAAGCATGAGGTAATGAGCATCCAAGCCCCCCAGAATCCAATTCTTAGTGAGAGCAGACATCCATGATTGCCTAACTGAAGAGTGGAGACGAAGACATGATCAACACAGATGATCAACACATCATGATTAAGACTAATGTTGCAGACGACAACCTTACCAACATCGGAGGCCACGAGCGCTGCGCACTGCGGACGATGGTAGCATGTAGGATATACGGTAATTCAAAAGCACCGTAGTTCTTCAAACTAAACCTGATGAAGACAGTTGGGAGCTGTTTCCATCGACCTCCAACAAAAGCTGTCTAAAATTTGCGAAATTGACTGATTTCTGTGTTGTAAGTTTTATATATGACGTTATATGTGGTTACTGTGGTTTCGTATGTTTTTTTTGAATTCTCTGAAGCCTCACAGTACCATGTGTTTACGTACTTTTAAAAACCAAGCATGGTAGATCAGAGTTGATTGTGACAAAGACGAAGTGCCAACACACGAAATCACGCTCAAATTCAAAATCAAACAAATACTACTGATCTGCGAATTTTCAACAGGCTGCCATGACTAAGCGTGACTTCGTCTGTTGGAAGTTTTCGAACATTCAAAGTAAGACGGTTCGTTTTTTGTTTTTTTTAAACAAAGTGGAAGGCTCCTGATATGTGCTATAAAATGGGCCGTTTGTTTCTCCAACCTGCCCTACAGAAAATGCTTACGAAGACTAATTTTCACTCAGTCTTATAAATGTTTTCGCGGAGATCTTATCTTGTCATGTAAGACTTAAGACTTAAGTGCACCCACTAAACCAATTGATAAATCTTGGCTTGCCGACACTGATAATCTTAGGACCAGAAACCAAGGACCTTACCACGTCCGATGATGTGAACCAATATCATCGGACGACAATACAACAGGAGTCATTTGCAATTTAATGAGTGAACTTTTTGGTGCATTTAGAGTTTACAACTTATCGAATAAGCGGCTGCCAGGATGTGGTGAAATCCCCAACAGTTCTCACATTCAAAAAACATCTTGACATGTGTGCCTTCTCTCATACCCCCTCCAACTATAAAAATTGGTACAGTATAACCTCATTAACTCAAACTTGGTTAAGTCAACAATTTTGTGCTATTTGGTTGACCCAATATAAAATTAACCTTGTTATTTTAAAGAACTGTCAGTTAACTCAAACCCCTGGTGGTAATTTTATTACTTGACACCATGCATTTTGTGTCGTTTTCGTACCTGAAAAAGTATTTTTGCTGAATTTTTTTTTTGAGGAACAGTAGTATAATTCACATATTACACCAATGTGAACTTGGCAAGCACTGGACGTGGAGAAGTATTCAGGACTCCCCAGGCCAACAGCCTGTCTTCTGTTTTAAGGCAGCTCCATTTAACTTGAACTCCTCTTAACTAAACCTGCAACACCAGTCTTGCTGGAGTTCAAGTTAATGAGATTTTACTGTAGTACGGAATAATCGACATCATCAGCTCACTAAACGTCAATGAAAATACTGTGGTTGTATTGTTCTTTGACATTGGCATTTATTTGTTAAATTATAGCTGAACGAATATACCGTAACTAATTTTTACCTGCCCTTTCTTGTGGATAACTGCACTGCTCCGTAATCTGTTTGATCATGCCTACAAGTCTAGGCCCATATATCTGTACAAGTTTGATTCTACCAAGAAGTTCAATGTCATCCACTTTCCGGGCGTAATCGAACAATTTTGTAAAAGTTGCAAAGCGCTTTATGAACTTATCTTTGATTTCCAAGCATTCTGTAAAAGAAAAACAGCTTTATTCTAGTGAAACAAGGGAATAGCTTCCTAACCATTCTCCTGCATACGAATGTGTTAATTTTGAAAACAGAAGGTTAAGTAATGACTGAACATCCGAACTAAGGACACATAATTTCTGTGATGGTACGAAATCACAAATTTTGCAATATTATAACTAAAAGAGTTACAACAATTATTCTTGAAGTGATAGGTACACAATTACTAATTGCAGCAAAAACACCCATTTAATTATCGCAAAATTCGGTAAATGCTGCAAAACATTACAATTTCAAAAAAATGGCACAATATCAACAGCAAATTGGCTTTGTTTGAGAATGAAACCACAAAAGTAACATTAATTTAACCGTAAATCTCTTATTACACTCCCATGGACTGTTTTCAAATGTTGCTTCTGTCCGGGGAGGGTGTTTAGGCCTAACTCCACAGTAGAAAAGTCTGCGTTTATGCGATCATTCACGTATGTGATCTGGGTTCAGTCTTGCAGACCCATAATGCCGTTATTCACAAGTTTAGTTTATTTACTTTATTAGCTTATTTGGGTTTACTTTATGTATAAAACTTTGTTAATTATGCTGCAGAAAAAACATGATTTAAGGAAATAAAACATTGATTTCCTTAAATAATGTATGATGAATAATTTGTAAGACAAAGCGTATGTCTATGTTGTGAAAGTGTGCGGACATTTTTATTTCGGTAATTGTTGAAGTTATTTGATTTCACAGTAAGAGCTGCAATGATCCTTTATGCAGTTATTATGCAAGTTTCATCTATATATTTATTTCTCTTAGTGAGGTCGGTCGGGCGGATGTGACAGAGATTCGGTTGGTTTCGTAGTACCCACTGCCATCGAGCGGCGCTCTTGGATGTTTGTTTGTGTCGGTTTCGTTTTCCGGGCGGGTGGGCACAGGGGCCAAACAAGCACAGGCTTCAGCTAGACCGGCGATGTTACGACAGGGCAAACTATAGCTTTTAATTTGTGCGGATAACGACAACCAAGATGCTTCTGAACTGGCAGTGTGGGTAAACGTATACAAATGGTTTTCGAGTTTTTAGGACAAAACTTTAAAACGGTTTGCGCTACCGACTTTTTATCTGCACTATCAGAAAGCTTATGTCGAGACAATGAATTTGGTATACTGCTATGTCGAAATCAGTCAATAAACTTGCAAAGTTAGCACTTTAAACGAAAAAATCGATGGTATTGCACAAATACTTGGTTGATGTTCATTATAAAATAACTTACAGTCAAAACGCAGCACCAAAAACTGTCCAACTCACCAGCAAAACCTTGTAAAAACGTTGCAAACCTTGCAAACTTGCGAATTTTCAGCAACCTTTCTAACCTCCGAGCTTGGAATCAATGGCTGTACATCATTGCAGAGAGCAGTCAGTTCGACTACAGGAGCCAGCTTACAAACAAATTGGAAGTATGACGACACCAAATTTGAGAGATTAACTGGAGGGTAAATGGCAAAGTTTTCTTCCTAAGGCCCCTGTTATAGGAGACGATGACACCAATGTTAGCACAACAATGGATGTAAGCAGCGCCAACAACAATGCTAGCAAACTCAAGGCCAACTGTGAAGTGGAGGGAAGTTTGAATGCTAAAAGTTTTTTAGAGAGTAGGAGTGTGGAAGTGTGAAGTCTCTTGGGCCATAGCCTGAAGAAGTAAACTAGAAAGGTCACCGAAATTCGCAAGTTTGCAAGGTTTTGTTGGTGACTTGGACAGTTTTCGGTGCTGCGTTTTGACTGCAAGTTAATTTATGGTTATCACTTTTTTACCAGAATCGAGTATATTGTGTATGTGTGTCAGCAACAAGCAGAGTTCGAGTACAAGTTACATATTCGGTTTAACTTGAGTATTTTGAGCATCACACATCCCTACTAGTAAAAAAAAAACTACTGTAATATCAATTCAAGAATAGAAAATAAACAACAAAAAATAAAGATTAATAAATTTACCTTTGGTCCCTTCTCCATTGCTAACTTGCATAAGCTTATAAATATCGATTGTTTGGCTCATATTATACGTCCCAATACCCTATGAGGGGGAAAAATGAACAGTTCGCAACAAATTAGATTTCACAATATTAAAAAAATAAAATAAAATAAAAATCAATAACATCAGTTTCAGGATTTTCCTACATGCCAGAAAATGCCGCTCACTTCCAGGTCAACAATCACTATGTAGTTGCATCACAGGTCACACACAATTTCAAATAAAATAAAAGATATCTTCACCAATATTTTCTGGAAATTTTCGCCATTCAGCAATCTGGAAATGGAGAGTTTCAGAAGACTTTCTTCATCAGACAACAACAGAAAATTGGCATCACTTTGTCATGTCCAATCATCTGCCATTCGAATCTGGCGGAGTAGCGGAGCCTCCACCACTTGCAAGGCTGGTTCTCCACTTTTCACGCAGCACGCTTTTAAACTCACCACGGAGCAGAAATTTGATTCCAGGAGTGGATGGTCCCTGGCTATTCATCAGTTCAACCTCCTTTCGGATGAGGTGTTAAATAGCCAAGGGCTCCATGCTCCTCTAATGAAGGTCTCTTGTTCGAGTTAGACAAGCAGGGTATCAGTGCGTTCCCAGTTGATTTAGTGGTGCGTTTCCATGTGGTGAACTGCAATACCGTTGTTGTCACTGCTCCTGTAGTGTCTGCCATGTGTTGCTTGACACGGAACTGAATTCCTTTTCGTTTTTCTCCAACATAAACTGCTTCACTTGGCGTTCACATCTTTTGCAGTGACCTCTCTTCAAGCTCACTTATCATTCCACATTTTGGCCCTCTTGCTTCAGGTTTCGTTTTCTTCCTGAAGAGCTGGTTCTTTAGCACTTTAGAGCTCTTAACCTATGTGTCAAAGCCATTCTACTAGAGTAAATCCTGGATTTTATCAGTGATTCCTCTCAGGCAGGTCAGTGACACTTTCGTTTTTTCTTTTCCTTCATTTTCCTGTCTGTTATTCCCACTACCACTCTCTTATACTTCTCGGTGTATGCGAGTAGAAAAATTTTAAAGCGAGTCAAGCCGAACCGAGTTTGCAACAGAAGAATCGAGTATCGTGCCGAGTTCAAGTATTTGGTTAACACACTTAGTTTGCAAGCGTCTTTTTAGTTAGTGTAATAACTAAAATGCTGCTTAACAGACTGTGCAGGCCAATGTCTACAACTAGTTTTTCAGTTTTTAGGATATAACTTTAAAATGGTACCACCGAAAAGCTCTCATCGAGACGATGAATTTGGTATATTTGAACGTCAAAAATTGTCAAAAATTGGCGAAGTTATCACATTTTTAGCGGATTCGAGTTTGGTTGAGATAATCGAGCTGAGTTTGAGCAGATAGGAAACTCTACTCAAACTCGAAACTTCCGAGGCTCTCACACCCCTTATCGTTCTTTATCTTGAGATTTAGGCACCTCGGCAGGTACCCAAGTGTCACAAACCTCCCTTTAGTGTGTACAGATTTTGACTTGCAACCTCGGATCAGTTGAAATGTTAACCCTGGATAGGGCCAAAAAAAAAAAAAGTACGTTGTTTTACGGGAGTTTATCACTCAAAAGCAACATGCGGGCGGGCAGCTTTTATATTTATTTTTTATACCAAAATTTAGCTTGTACAGGTGAGAATATTTTTTTTGGTAGGTTGACATAAAATTTTATCTAGGCCTACATTATTAATTTCTGTTCAAATCAAGTTTTTTCTGATTGGCTTTGCCAAACTATTGTCAGTATCACAAGCTTAACACAACAGATAGATGTTTCTGTCTACTGTTGGTAGATCTCGTGCACCCTGTTTGTTTCGAAAGGGAAGCGAAGTCATAAAAAATTCACGCGCACGATTTTTGGAGACCCGGGCACTCCTGTAAAACAAAGGTTTTTTTTTATTTGCCCTTAGTTGTTCTGGGCAATAACTTAGGAGTTGTCCCACAGGGCACCCGGAGGAGAAGGGGAGGCTTCTTTCGGTAGCTGTGGGTTTTAGATATAAAATATTTCTAGTTTATTTGAAGTTGTGCGCGAACTGTGATAAGACGATGATTGCAGACTTTCAAAGTAATCAACATGACGTTTTAAAACATGTAGCTGTATTGAGATGACATGGACATGAATGAAAACAAACGTATCCAAGTAACAGGAAACTCACCCCTAGAAAGGCCCCATGAATTGGCTTATTTCCTTCACAGCACAGGTGGACAGCTTCCGTGAACAAACTCATGTTTGTTCTTGCAATAATTGCCACTTGGCCTTCTTCTTTACCGTCATACCCTCCTACAAATAGAATATGGAACATTCACAAGACACTATGAAAAAAGATCGTTGCAGTTCATACTGTGAAATCAACAACTTGACAATTACCGAAATAAAAACGTCCGCACACTTTCACAACATAGACAAACACTCTGTCTTGCAAATTTTCGACCCCATCCAGGTGTCATCATCAGGCTGAAAAGATTATTGGGACTTCCTACATCACTTTCTTCATTTCTGTTACCAACGAATTTGTTGGTAACAGAAACGAAGGAAGATGATGTAGAAAGTTCCAATAATCCTTGAAGCCTGATGAAGAAACTTGTATGGGGTCGAAAATTTGCAAGACAGAGTGTTTGCCTATGTTGTGAAAGTGTGAGGAGGTTTTTATTTCGGTATTTGTTTAAGTTATTCACAAGACACCTGGAGAAACAAAATTTTCTAAGGCTGTACAGTTGCAGATACCGTATTGGTAAATCTGCAGATACTCAATGTATCGGAATCGGATCGGAATCGGTATTTCTTAGAGATTCCTTTGCAGATACCACACTTCACCCTTGATGATGTCGAGTTTCACGTTTCCTGCATGCTGTCTGCCACAGTTCTGGAAATTGAAGTGCAACACAAAGTTTCATCCTGAATAAAATCATTATCTGCATCGAGAACTTTGTGTTCCATGCCTTCAGATGGTCACGATTCAAAAAATAACAGTGCAACACGAAGTCTCGTCTTGAATTAAATCAGTATCGGCATCTGCATCGGTTTAACAGATTATCATGCGGTATCGGATCGGTATCTGTATCGGATCGGTAGAAGTGGTATCGGCACAGCCTTAAAATTTTCACAATAATGAAATGGTCCCACATGTTTTAAACATCGTCCACATTGGCATCGGCCTCCAAATATTTCTCAGGTATAAAGTCATTCTCGAACTGGAACATTGTAAACAGCTAAGAATGACAAGTGAGCAGCAATTGTGATGAAAAAGTTCAGTGCCATCGTCAATCCGGGAATTGAACCCAGGTCTTTGGGTTTGGCCGCAAATGCACTAGCACACTATACTAAACACTATCAGAATCACTCTTAACTTGCCATATTTATGAATAAAACAGATACTGGATCGGATCGGCTGCCGATATTGGCGGTATTGGAGAGGTATCGGCAACTTTTGCAGAAATATCGATAACTCTGGAACCGTTTGAGATTACCACATGCGGTTCGCAGCGTTTAGGTCAGGAATCATAAAAAATCTTTCTAGCTGTGTTTTATCTGCGGTTTATTATTTAACATTTTAATAATTATTGGACTTTGCAGAAAACTATACCTTTTATGAAAAATTAGGGATACAACTTTGGATATCGGTAGTGGTACCAATATCGGCAAAATTTTGAAAACCAGTTCGGTATCGGTGTCGGATCGGTAAAGTAGGTATCAGTGCAGCCTTATACAGGGTGAGTCAAAAGTATCGACCCAGTGGATTTGGCAGCCACATGATTTGGTTTAGCCATCAAACAACCTTCCATCGTTGGTCACCAAGGAGGGGGCCACGAATTGAGATCATCCAGGGGTGCCCCCACCATACCCCCATTAAATAAATTTTCCACTTCCGGTTCCTTTAGGAATAGAGCATTGGTCCCAATTTGAGATTTGAGCGGGCAATCAATTCATGGTGAATGCAGAAAACGGCATGTAAATCGGTCCTCAATAGCTCGAGCTATAACCAAAACAATTTAGTACAAATGTTGGTTTTATTGCATAAA
>JAHWFP010116958.1:0-29108 GCA_023313725.1 Lithobius niger | reverse complement strand
CATGAAATCGAAAGTCCATAAACATACAATTTTTACAAGCCGGTGGAAAGGAAATCAGTATAGGCCTACCCTCGTCTCTCACTCCAACTAAAAGTAATATAATTTGACTTGACAGCATTAACAAGTTTTCTCTCAATAATTCTCCGAAGAGCTAAGAGGCTGGTCATTTTATGTATCGGGGAGGGGAGGGGGGGGGGGGACGAATTGAAAATGTGACCTCCAAATTTTAAATTTTTTGCTACCGCTCCCAAGACCCTTAAAAAAACGACCCCCTCACCCACCCAAGATCCAAAGATATTCTGACACCTCCCCTCAACCGCAAAAAGTAACATTAAGCTTTTCTTTTCTCAGGTGAAGTGGAGATTATTTCCTCTATACCAGTTTAACAATAGCGGTTTGGATCGACAGGTTCCCAATTGTGTGGAAAACGAGCCATGCCTTCTTTAGTATGTTCTGAAAAACATTCAAAGAAGTCTTCTTTGGACCGAAATTCCTGACTCATTACAGAAGAATAACTTTTGAAGTAAGGGATAAACATTGGCAATAAGGCAGTTCGAGTCAGCATATCCATGCCCTTCACATCACGGGCAACATGAAAAATATCCCATGATACAAGGAACCGTTTTTAGAAAGTGGTTTTAAAGAACAATTCACCTGATGAAACTAGCTACGGCGTCTTTTTTTAAAGAAATTTTGACTGCTGGAGTCATTTTTGAGGTTCAAAAATGAATTTTTTTCTCCAGTTTGGTTATTGTTTTTTTTTTTGCGACTTGCCTTGATGGACATAAAATATATTAACACCCAACCCTGGCGAGGGTGACCATAGGCGACCCTCCCCCATTTCCTGGGGCATCCCTACCCTAATTAATAATTATCTCCAGTGGGCAGGGTTCCCACCAAAAGAGTGGAATAATTTCCCCGAGTTTTCCAGGTTTTCCAAAGTAAATGAGGACATATTCCAGGCTATTTGCCATAATTTAGAAAAGAAATTTTTTTCTGTAGGACTGACTGACTAAGAAAGAGTATATCCCAATTTAACAAACTTTCAGGGTTCAATACGAAAGTGTAAGGATAACATTTTTTACCGCAATGTCTTAACATAATGTGTTTAATGCACTTCTGCCTTCGCCAAAAAACGTGGCTTTGTGTTTTACCCTGAGTTTTCCAAGTTTTTTTTTGAAAAATAAGTTAATTCCCGGAGTTACAAATATGGTTTAAATCCCTGAGTTTTCCAGGTTTCCAGGTTTTTTTTATTTAGTTTTAATTGTAAGTGATAGGCTCGCATTAGTGGATACTTCATCATCTCTTCCTTGTTCGTTTGTGTTTTACTGAGCGCCCAAAAAATTCATCATTCTTTCATAACCGGCCCCTAAACAGTTCGTGTCATCATGAACAGTTTAATAAGCGAATGCTCGTTATCTGCGAAGACAGGCAGGCAATATTTTTTTTTTTAATTAATTTCTTTGAGCCTTAAGTCGGCCGAAGCAACTTAATGCTTGTATGGCTGAACAGGCTCAATTTTGAACATTACCAGAGTTTTAGAGAAGAAGAAATGTCTGGTAAAGGGAGGTGCCAACCCGGGGTTAAACCCCCGAAAACCGTAGGGGCCGAATGACCCCGAAAACCCCCGATCATCGTAGGGGCCGAAAGATTGTCCAGAATTGGCCAGAATAGTTCCCATAGCCGCTGAAGGAGCATGGTAGCCTCTCACGCTATCCTGGCCGGCAGTCCTGGCGGGGACTTTACCAAGGTCCTTTTTCCAGGGGTTCGACCAGATCCGCAAACCTCCAGCAACCAGGCTGAGCTCTCTCACAACTCAGCCACGATGACCACGAATATCATCAGCACACTAAAATAATTTTGCACTTAAAGGTAAATCAGCAAGATCATTGACATAAATTAAAAACAAAATGGGGTCCGATACTTTCACTTTACTGTAAACTTTAATGAATGTAAACTGTGCCTGCTTCCTTCTCCAATTTCGCTTTGTGCTATTGAATTTTTGCTTTAGTAAACGAATCTACTATTTTAATAACAATGACTTCAACTTTAAAAGGGCAGCGAATTTGTTTTAGACTGAGTGTTGCATCCATTATGTTGTTCAATGGGTCCATTTATTCCTTCTTGTTGATGGATTGGAGCGAAAGCCGGCAGGTGGCAGGATTGAGCACGAGCGCCGAGTCAGCGTCCGCACTCCCCCGCACCTGCTCCGTCAAACCCCGAAGCTAATCGCGCGCATCAAATATGCACGCGCACCAACACAGCAAAACCTCGTTATAATGAAGCAAAACAAGCTTGTTGACGTAACTTTGAACCGTATCGTGCAAAGCCCTTACCTTTAAATAATCAAATATCCGTCGTAGCATCCGAGGATTTGCAGTGAAGACCAGTCTTACGACAGCTGTTTGTTTATTTAATCAAGACTCCCAAATTCTGTCTGGCGAAGATTTTGCCTGTCAACCAGTTTTTCCAATGTTCCGCCGTCGTTCAAACTAGAGGACACAGCATGAAGTTGATAAAATCCTGTCGAGTGTGGCTACTCAGGTCTCTGTTCGACCTCTTCTTGAGTATGCTAGTCAGGTCTGGTCACCGAATTTATTGAAAGACATTGACCAAATCGAGTCGGTCTAGAGGCGCTATACGAAGTCTATTCAGGACTGCACAGAAAACCAAATGCATAACGGCTGAAACTATTACATTTGGACTCCGTCGAACTCCCTAGATTAAAGGCTAATTATTCTTACTTACAAAATTTTGTATCATAATTTACTTGTAGACCTTTCGTTGTTTGAGATTAATGCTGACACACGTACACGGGTCTCAAAATGAAACTAATTATCCCCGGGTTTGAATTAGACTGTAGGAAGGCATTCTTCTCCATTCACATCGCAGAGGTTTGGAATTCCCTTAATGAAAACACTGTCTTGGTGCCGTCACTCTATATTTTAGAGAAATTATTAAATGAACAATGTTTAAAGGCACATTTTACTCCCTCCAGAATTTTGCCCATGATTGATTTTAATTGCGATTGGAAGCTTACACTGACCTGTCTGCCACCATCGATGTTGAATAGCGTGTATTAATTTTGTATACAATATGTCTACATTAACTGACGAAATTGATTGTTTTGCCACTTTATATCCTGTTTGTAACAGCCGGTAAGTCATAAATGGTCTCTTTCTGGACCCTCTTTTGCCATTTGTTTTTCTGGAGCAAAAAAAATTATTATGGGGTTATTGGAGCTCAAGCCCCCACCCCCCCCCCACCCCCCTCCCCAAGAGGCTGGTTGCCATTTTTACGCATAAAAAATGTTGGAAAAAATGCTGCTAGCGTAAAATGTTAAAAATGTATGCTTTCCTTTCCAACATGGCAAGGGATGGAGTGGAGATTTCTTCCCAGGGTGTATACCCGTTTCGCTGATTTTTTTTTTTACTATTTGGAGAACTGTTTTAATATATTCCTTAAAAAATACTCTGTGCTTGAGGGAGGTGCAATGTAATCGTGCGCATCGGTGTTGAAATTCGAGATGCTACAAATATTGTAGCAATATTATGCTATTTAAAAAAAATAACTTTAGGTTGAATGACATAACTATTAGATTCACTACTCGTGCCGTAGCTGGTTACAAAACGAGCTGTAGCGTATGTTTATTAATAATGTGAAAGTTAATTAAAACATACAAATTGCAAGTCGTGTTCAATAGATCCACTGGAAGTTGTGTTTCTGTAATTATTCTCAGCTATAAATTTCATCAATCATTTCACTCACTTGAGCTTGAAGTGGTTCCTTGCAAAAAAAACAACAGCGTTGGAGAGCGTTGGAGGCCGGGAGGTCCTCTTTAGCCTACGTTCTGCAGGAAAGCCTATCTCTGTCCGTACGGGCGGAGCTATCGGGCTAGATACTCCTTATGAATAAATGAATGGAGATTAACAACGACAAGCATCGACCGGCTAACTGGATTAATTCCGTGATCTCCAAAGCAGGGTTCGTACAGCATTTCAAGCATCAAATTCATGCATTTTAAGGAATTTCACTCTAGGCCCTGTCTCCTGGCTGCGGCGCCAGCAGTTGTCGGTGCAGAAACAAAAATAGGGCACGTGTTTTTTCGAAAAAGGCAAAAAGTGACAGGACTGTCTTACTGTAAATTGTGATTCATTGTTGTATGGAGTCTAGGATTGTTGAGTACTAAAGTAGCAAGTTGTGTGTGACTATTGTTGAGGTAGGACTAAGGAATGTAGGACTATTGTTAGACAGCTAGGATCATCCATCTTTGGAGAAAAAGTCCAATGGATTGGCAGGGTTGAAGTTTGTAGCGATGCAAAACCATAACGTCCATTAAAGACAATGTTGTTGCTAGGATTCTTGCTATACTCGTCCTCCTTCGTAAGTTAAAATCCACGTACCTCCTACAAGTAAGTTCAAATTGTTTACAAGAAGGGCACTCTTTTTCTAAAAAGGGCATGGGCAATGCCCCCTGTATCCTTCTCCCCCCCCCTCCCCTTGCGCGGGCCACTGAATGTAATGATCAATCAATGCTGCGATATAAGCTACTCATTAAAAAATTAAAGCAACATCTGTACTTTATTTATTTTAAACGTTGATTAACCCCTTCAACTCCAAACGTACGCCTAGAGGGAACATTTTTTTAATCCCATGTTCACATGGGTCAGGAAAGCGATTCCATCTCGCGTCCACTTGGTTCATAGGCCAAGCCATGAAGCTCGCAATTTTCCGCGGGACTTGATTATTTTGTCTTATGGCATACGTCATGGTGTGATGACGTCAGTGATGCTTATTTACTGCAATCACAAAGCAATAACACTACCCAGAAGATACAGCAAATTTTCTATTACTATCGTGGAGAGCTTGCGGGGAAAGCAAGACCTAAAAATGCTCCTTGTCAAGCAGTAGGTAAAAACATGATTCCTAACATCTATGAAGCTTGACCATAGAGATTCGACGCATTATCCACTTAGCCTCCTATTCTGCCACCAGTTGCGCTGCGAGCACACCGTAAAAAGTACTCCCCTTGCAGCTGGATTGAACTGTGGACGTTACTCGTGACACGTAATACGCGGGTTGTAAATTGAAACTATTGTTAAATTATTATAGTTTAAAATATTAAAGTTTAACAACAATGGCTGAATGGTACGTATACCTACCTGTGAACTAGACATAAAAATAAATATTCTGGATGCTAAATTTCGTTAATTTTAAACAGGCGAAGAACCACGGCATGAGCGTATTGTTATGTGTATTGCGCTGCGGTATTATCATTTCTAATTAAAAATGTATTAAAGGAGGATCCTTTCATGTAGCAATAAATCATCCGAAGGCTTCAAGGGTCACCGTTACAGAAAAATAACATTCGTTGAGTGATGCAATACCAGAAAGTCTGATATGAGTAGAATACCTCATATTTGTGCATACCTCTAACACTAATCAACGCTATGAGAACAGTTTTTAGGTGTGCTTTCAGCGCGCCTAGCGAGCGATTTTGACAGTTTTGGATAACGTGGCTCGCATGCTGTGCCAAATCGAGCGTCAAGCCTGTGTAGATGTTGGGAAGGTAGAAAGCAGTTAACAATGGCGACTTGAGTAACAAACGGTGCTGTTGCTTCTTGCACTATTTTATTCAATGTTGTGAACCATGTTGTGAACAAACCCAAAAGTTGAAGAGGTCGAAAATTAAAAGTGTGTAATGGAGTTTGTTTCAGGTGCTGTGCCTTCAGGGTGAATTTTCAAGTATTTCTATTTCTCTTCCTCCATAATAAGTACACATGCAAACCTATTTACGATACCTTTAGGACTTACATGTCAGACTGCTTGAGCGGGGAATCGAACCCACGACCTTTGAAGCCGAAGGCCCAGCACCCACGGCCCAGCGGTAGAACCTCGGCCTTCGGATTCAAAGGTCGTGGGTTCGATTCCCCGCTCAGGCAGTCTGACATACAAGTCCAAAAAGCAACGTAAATAGGTTTGCATCTGTATTTATTTAACTCTTGTTGAGCCCTTGGCTTTCCGTCTTTGCTCTTCCTCCATAATTACGACTACTCATTTCGGCAACATTTCCTCCTTACACAACTCGACATCCCAAATTTTAGTAAACCTGCTCTACAATCTCAACCACACTGTATATAATCCTGCTCCATTGTGTCAAGTGTTTTGATTGGCTGTTAGGTTCGTTGTTGGGTTTGTCTTGGCTTGTACATACGCCCTCGATTTCCCCCCGTGTCACGGAAGGAACAATGACCACGTCACAGAACACGTGACCAAGACCAACGTGCTTCGTTATCGACGAACAGAGCGAAGAGCAGGGGCTGCTCGTTAGAACAGACAAAAGGTGGCAGAGTTCCACCTACCTTCCTCCCCCCCCCCGCCCCTCAGCCCATGCCTCCCCCTTTCGTCGACTGATCCCGTGTCGCCACATCCGGTAAATGTCAGATAAATGGGCAACCGCTAATAAAATTATTAAATTTGCATCCCGATTCGGAATAAGCAGCGCTGTTAGCACATCAAACTGTCACATCGGCGTAATCAACGCGAGTTTACGGCCAATTTTAACGGGTAAGTTAGTCCTAGACGATTGCTACACACGTTAGATCGTAGTGTTCTTTCTTGATATCGAAAGTTGAGTTTTGCTGGATGCGAATGAATGAAATAGTATCAGCATTAAGAGGTATAACGATCAAAAATAGATGCGCACATAAAATACATAATTTATGACGTTTCTAACTTAACTTTGACTTCTTAGCCGTATTTTCTATTGCTTGATAACGAAGCGAAATTGCTTTGAAACGCTGCAGATTTTGTATTTTGTGAGCAATGTTCAGGCTATCTGTTTTTGATCGGTTGCTAAGAAAAAGCGTTTCTAGTATCTGTACAGTGTTAATGGATTGCTAAGAAGGTATACATGACTCCTAAATCACAACTACAAAAAAAGAATTTCAGAGAAGTCAAAGTGTGGTCCAATTCAAAACACCTATGCATATCACTAGCTTCCGACACACAATCTTGTTTAATCGAGTTCTGTATGGGTTTTGTAAAGGTGTAAGGGAGTTAACATTTGTTGTATAGGCCTACTTGTTTATTTAAGGGAAGTGTGCACTTGGCCTCGCCGCACCATGGTGTAATTTTCAAAACGATTTGTCATCAATAAAAACCAGAATGGCATCCAACACCCTTTAAAATACTTTACGGATACGTGCTCAAATTCAATTCCAAATAAAGTTGCACGAAAAAAATCCACGAACCAGACAGTAAAACTGTAACGTGTAAACCGCTTTCACCATCCACACAGTCTGTCGTTTCCATTCTGTAGGTTTTTTTCTTATCAAAAAAGTAGTTTAAAACCGCCGTTGGCTAACCTTTGTTATTACCGACGATTGTTCTCCCAATGGTCGCTTGTCGCGGCTAGAAAAGGAGAAAGAAAAGGCATCATCAGTCGCCACAGGGGGGGGGGGGGGGGGGGGGGGGGGGGGCATGACTCGGGGTCCATCTTCGCCCTGCGGGAAGGAAATCCTAGATCAGATGGCCGCTCGGCCAAGCGCACGGAAGCGATGCCAATTTGAATCGTCGCCCGCCAAGGCCTCTGCGCCGGAAACGCCCTCCCCCGCTCTAGTCTTTTCCTTTCCCCACCCCCATCCGAATTCCACCCCGCGTGGCCCGACGATGGACGGTCCAGAAAGCGATACGGCGGCAAAGTCTTTTGTTGCAGCTGTCACGGAGGGCAAGAAGCAATGGCACTCGCTGCAACCAACTGTCTAAAGAGTATAAATCTACCACTGATTTGTAAGGACGAGCTCGTTCTCATGGGGCATTGATCGTTTCACGACACCTTCTAGGAACTGCGCTGTTCCCAAGGATCTTACTATACAAACTATACAAAATGTCTTGCGAGAATTTAAGGCATCGTGGATTTACAAATTCTAATTGAGGATTTCCAGAATGCCACAGATTTGTAGCTTGGCATGGATTTACAAAGAGCAGTTGTCTGTAAGTGTTTATGTGAAATCGTCACTGTCAAAAATGTCAAAGAACTATTTTGTGATGTACTCTTTCACAATGACGATGCGTAAGCAAAATTAATTCCCGAAAGGGACTAAACAAACTTCGTATCAATCAACTAGAAAACGTCTAAAGTTGGCCTTCGGAATTATATTATATTCTGTACCTATGGCAAGAACGTCCACAGTTGAAATTTATGTTATTTTTCAGCTTATTTATTGGTTGGTTGTCTTGCACATTTATCATAAAACTAAATTCGCATCCGATCAGAGTCAACTAGAAAACGGTTAAATTAACCAGCGCAACATAAAAACATCCAAGTTTGCAGTTGCAAAAGATCTTATACACGCTGCAGCAAGAACGTGTAGGCCTGCAATTTGGTAGCTTCCATTATCGGATTGCAGAAGAGCAATTCGCAAGTGCACCATTGACGACCCGTCGATGGCCTCCGTTATTGGATTGTAGAAGTAGTACTCGTGAGGTGCACCATCACGCACCCGTCGATGGCTCCCATTATTGGATTTCAGAAGAGTTACTCGCGAGGTGCACCATAGTGCACTCGTCAGTAGCTGCCATTACGGATTGCAGAAGAGCTACTTGCGAGATGCTCCAACGCACAGCCATCGGTAGCTTCCATTATCCGAGTTCAGAAGAGCTACTCCCGAGCTGCACCATCGCGCACCTGTCGGTAACTTCCATTATCGGATTGCAGAAGAGCAATTCGCAAGTGCACCATTGATGACCCGTCGATGGCCTCCGTTATTGGATTGTAGAAGTACTACTCGTGAGGTGCACCATCACGCACCCGTCGATGGCTTCCATTATTGGATTTCAGAAGAGTTACTCGTGAGGTGCACCATAGTGCACTCGTCAGTAGCTGCCATTACGGATTGCAGAAGAGCTACTTGCGAGATGCTCCATCGCACAGCCATCGGTAGCTTCCATTATCCGAGCTCAGAAGAGCTACTCCCGAGCTGCACCATCGCGCACCTGTCGATAACTTCCATTATCGGATTGCAGAAGAGCAGAGCAAAACTCGCGAGATGCACAATTGTGGACCCGTCGGTATCTTCCGTTATCAGATTGTAGAAGACCTACTTGCGAATTGCATCATTGCATGCCCGATGGTAGCTTTCATTACCGTATTGCAGAAGAGCTACTCGCGAGGTGCACTATAGCGCACGAATCGGTAGCTTCCGTTATCGGATTGCAGAAGAGCTACTCGCGAGCTTCTTAATAATGACTGATAATTAGATTTTCAATTTTGAGCATTCTGTAGGTTGCTTATGAGTCGATCGTAATTTCCCAACAGTCTACGTGAATGGAAATTTCGTTTCGATTGGTCGATGAACTAGGCCTACTTTGGAAATTTCTACTTTAGTATATAGGCGACATGCAAACGCAGTGTTGCCGGAATCTCCCTTACAGGAGCTGCTGGAGAGATGAGGGCCGCTATATTCATTGATACTCTCAACCATGTAATCAATTACACGAAACAAGTAAGAATTAATAGAGGAAGAGAGGGGTCAACGGGGGACGCTATCATGGTTTGGAGATTAGAATGGGGGTTGGCTGAAAGAGAGGGTGGGGATTCGGGGGGGGGGGGGGAGACTAGCTTCTTCCACAAATCAGATGACAGCGATAAAGCTAGCGAGCATGCGCATTGGCCGGTCATTGTAGAGGCGTCCCATAATACTAAATTATTCTTGTCCGACATGGCACGATGGTATCGCCAAGCCCTTTGTCCCTTAGAACGCGCTGACAACTTCATGGAGCTGACGATGGAGGGCGTTGAGTGGGGCAGGGGGCGTGTTGGGGGTGTTAAATGGGCGGGGTGGGGGAACGAGTCAACCCCTCTTCCCTCCCTCACCATCACAACTACGCCTTCAACAAGACCAAGACCCCCATAACGACGTTGCGTTCGATCTGCGAAGTGATAAAATCAGAAGAGCCGAAGAACAGGGGGGGGGGGGCGGGGAGGGGGGGGGGGTAAAGGGCGACGGGGAATTGTGAGTGATTTTTTTTTTACACTCAAGTTCGGTTTGTTTGAAATCAAGCCCGACTACAATAAAGTTTATCTCACCAATCTGGAAACAAGTCGCTTGTCTATGTTACACCAGACAGTTCTACTAACGGCAATAATTTTCCTCGCACGTCAAGGACGTAATGTATATATATTATTGGTAGACTAAGAAATCCTAACTTGAATAAAAGGCTTGGTAGACGAGGCATGTACATTTATTTCCTGAGCTCATCGAGCCTCACCTGCTCTTGTGAGAAGGGTTTAACGTGTCGGCCGGTCATCATGTCAATAATATACCTACCTATCCTAGTCCTTTTCATCACAGTCAACGACATTGTATTTGCCATTCAATCGAGATGAAGATTTACGAATTATAGGTAATCATTTTTAGCAGATAGGTAGCAGATAGGCCTAATGGAAAATTTGGTTCAACGGTAAGCCTATTCATTCAGGCAACAATGCGACGAGACTATTTTAAACCAAGCTAAAATGCTATTGTTTTTACGGCTGCAGTGCTATCCTTAGGATTTTAATTCGACGATCAAATGTTATTATTTAATTTAGTTACATCGACGAAGTCTATTAGCTATAAGGAAGGAAGGATGCTTTCTTTTGCCATGTTATTTAACTAACTTTTGACACTGAATCTAACGTTGTAAACAGTGGTCGTCAATATCTGGTACCGTTATGAAGTCAAAAAAGGCGACGGACGGACGGACGGACGGACGGACAAAGTCGTTGCAATAGTCTCTCAGCCGTTACGGCTGTACAGAAGACTAAAAGAGTGAGGGAAAAAAATACACCCTAGTCACAAAATCCAAAACAACAATTAATCAAGATCAGTGCTCAACAGGAAGGCCTTAAGGCTACAGTCATTGATCAGTCTAGTAAACACGCTCACCGAGGAAGCCGAGACAATTCAGTCACTAAGTGAATTCCACACTGGCACCACCCTAAGAGAAAAGAAAGACTTTCTACAATTGAGCTTAAATTTAGGGATAACAAGCTTGAGGCAGTTGCCCCGAATACAAATATAGATGCTGAACTCAAACAGTGGAAGATCAAATGGTAGCAGGCCGTGAACAATCTTAAATGTCAGGATCAAGTCAGATTTTAATCTCTCAGCTCAAGTGAGTCAAGCCCAAGTATCCTAAGGCGTTGGCAATAGGATAGTTTATTCAAACCGGGTAGAGTCTTTCTAAAACGCTCCTGTACAGACTCGATTGGGTCGATGTCTTTCAAGAGACTAGGCGACCAAACCTGGCTCGCATACTCAACAAGTGGACGGACAAAAAAACGTTAAAAGCCCAAAGTTTTATCTTCGAATTCGTGAGTTTTAGGCACCGGAGTCTCGAAATTTCAACCAAATTCAAACAAAATTGCCAACGTTACGACAAACGTTATCGTGACTAACAAACACACTCAAACAAACAGCTCGCTTCGCTTACCCAGCCAACAAACAAGTTGTTTTCGTCATGACTTACTGTATGAATTTCGATACTGAAAGGGTTTAAATTTGAACACATCTTTGGATTTTTTTCTAGAAGATTTAAAAATCAGTCTTAACTTTTATTAAAAAACGAGGCAAGTTTTCCTTACAACTAACTAGTCGGTGTAGACTGCTATGCTTGTTTATTTAATTAGCTATAGAAATTAATCGTCAAGTACAGTCTCAATCGGCATAAAAGCATACTCTTTTGTGGGGTAGGAGAGTCAGATTATTTTTGGACCTTTATTGGGGACGGGTAAATATTTTATCAGGGTCTTGAAGGGAAGATAGCGAACAATTTTGTGGTCATGTTTTTATTTCCTCCACCCTAACCGCCCGCCCGCGGGGCGGCCGTAAATAATGATCGGTCCCTTCAAGGCGCCTTTTCACATTTAATTCAACTCCTAGATGCAGCATCGTAGAATCTTCGAGCAATATAAAGAAAATAGCGGTAAATTAAAAATGGAACAGCCCTATTAGCAGCAGCGCCACGATTTTTATAACTAAAACGAGACCACGTGACCCACATCAGCCTATTGGATGACGGAGAATCTGGAACGTGGTTGCTGTGTTTAGAATATGGGCAATGCTATCGAAATGGTAAACAGGCGCCTTTAAAAGGAGTAGCAAAAGTACCCGAATTATTGTGGTTGACAGTTACTCATCCTTGCCTATCTAAGATTTGAAGGATGCCACCCGGTAACTCACCAATCGCCTTCAACCACTGCTTTAAACCCAGATACTAAAACGATCTAGACTCCACCCAAGCTGCCATAATCTCCACAAGTAATATAACACTGTGTTAACCGGTTCTAAACCAAGAAAGGGGGTGTAAATTAAACTGCGATATATGTATTAGCATACACTTCGTTGCAACAACGCTATTACAAAGTGCCCAATGAATCACGAAGGATTGGGGAGGGGGTTGATAGTATTGGGGTGGGGATGGAGGTAAGGGGGATGACCGCTTTTGTACATGACTGGCGTTTGCAGCTAGTCAGTGCGATCCTAGTCAATTAAAAAGAATAGAGTTGGATGTTGGGTGAGGGGGTCGGACCCGGAAATGACGTCAATTTCCGGTTTAGGGGAAGGCCGACCCGCCCGAGGGCGCTCTTTCTATGCACTGCAGGGGAGTGGACTGGTCCTCCGACTTGCTCCGTTCAACCGAATCGACAATCATTTCTGTATAGGGACAGAACACGCCTGATTGGCTGGATGTTACCAGTCCAAAAAAACGGAATTCTGCTGAAGAAAAAGAATATAATTCATGCGTTTCGTCATCAGTGAGTTAAACTTGGTTCGAGGTAAAGCCGTTTTGGACGTTAAAGGGGGATTGCAACCAAATGACAACCTGCATCAGCTATAGCCATTTGCCGCTATCTAGTTCTGCCTAGCCCGTACTTTCAACAGGCGAAGGAACGCACAAATAAATGTCTTTAAACACAACAAACAAGCCACGCGCCTCCTTAATTAGTGAGTGCAAAGTTGGTGCACCCACGTGCCCCAAGAAGCAAGCGGTAAAGTTAAACCTAACGCAATCACGGGCGCTTTTTTCTATATATCGACCGTTTTGAAACGCAGAATTTGAACCGCTAGTTGGGCGCCCATCTAGTGACAATGATATCGTTAATCTTGACCGCTTCCTCCCTGGTGCACGTGGACGCACCACTCTGACTTCTTCCCTGCTTCGTTAGGGAGAGGTCGTCCCAGACTCAGCTTTTGCGCTGACTGGGCTTCACTTTTAATGTTTCTAACTTTTCAACTTTTACTGCTTCGGCTTGCTTTTCTTTAAAATGGGAAACCATTCAAGTGTATCTTGTTGTGAATTTTAGCTTTTTCTATAAAATATTTTTTGCTTGCCAACGGGATGAAAAATCCCGAAACGTCTCATTTTGCTGTATAAATGTGCTCTAGCTGGCTTTTAAAGAAGTTGACAATACCGGTTGTAACATATTCTGGTTAATGCTCGAATGTGGTACCAACATATAAGCGAGCGAGGTCCAATATTAAGGAGCGTTTACGCAGCGACTCTCCTTTGTATTCTCGCAGCTAGAACTCAATCCCGATGGCAAAGGTGACATTGCCATGGTAACAACGCTAAATGGATTAGCTAAATCCGACATCGTTTGAGTAAATACTTGCAGACTTATAATCCGTGCCAATAATATAAAGAATTCCTCATGACGAAACTATTTTCCCAAACGCTTCAGAACTCACGTTATTTGTTGTTTTCGTTGCGAGGCGGCAGACATAAAACCGCCGCCATGTTGGAATTTGAGGTGATTTCTAGCTTCTAGCTGCGAGAATGCAAAAGCGAGTGGTCGCGTAAACGTGCCCTTACACGGGGTGGGCTGAAAATACTGTTGTAGAAAAATCTAGCTACAGTTTGAAATGTAAAGTAAGGGACCAACGACAGATGAATTAAATTTGATTGAACTTCTTGTAAAGTTTAATTTATACGTTTTCGTTTGGAAAGCACGTCCCTTTAAGGCGAAGGAATTTAAGGCTTTCAGATTTGGACCTTATCACTGACAAAAACGATACAAAAAAATGTGATATCTCCTGAAAAAAAATCTTAAAGATTCCCGTAAAGCTTTTTCGCCGTTTGAAGTCGTGATATCAGACCGTTAAGTTCTTTCACGTTTAAGTTCTTAGTTGGTGCCACCGTCAAAAGTCAAATAATATATTTGAAAACTACACAGCACACATTAGCACATATTAGACCAAACGTCTTGTACGCTTTGTGCAATCAACCATTACATAAAAAAAATGATATTAAATAAACATTTTACAACCAACGTAAGCCCAATATTTAAACTTTCTGCTACGAATAACTTTGCCAAAATAACTGACGAGGCTTCAATTCCGGCTGCCATTACACACAATTTTTTTCGGTTTCACTTTTCAACACTGATCTTTACAGCAAATCTCAAATTAAGGCCTTTTGAGACGTCAAATTGTCCTATCCGAACAGAACTAAGCACCAGTCGTATAGGTTTTCGTCTTCCTCACAAAGACCTCTTTCTTCTTTCATATAACAACTGATTCCTCTTACCCTCCCTCCGACCACCTCCACCAACCTCCACCCCCTCCCAGGCCTCAACGTTCCCGTCTCACAACCAAATCTGAGCTGGCATTGTCCCCGTTTTGTGCAACGCTCGACAGGCCGGCGTCCGGCTCGCGCGCAGCTCATTAAGTCGTAGCGAATCATTAAAGAATAAAGAAGCAAAAGAAGAAGGACCATATTTCTTGACAATTTGGCGCAGAAACAAACGCACAAAAGTTTTTGTTTCGAATCCTACGAGTCAATTTTTACTGAAAGGAATAATGACCGTCTCTTTGTTTCAACGACGGAGTTAACGGATGGCATTTAGAAGCGAGAGCCAAAAAGACAAAAGCCCCGCCTGAAAGGACGCTTCCCTCGCCAACACGACTGCCGTGCAGAAAAGAAAGCCCAGGGCAGCTAAACTGACGCCAAAAGTGCAAATGACGTTGTTCGGCTTTAATTTTTTTTTAAACATTTTATGCAATTCTGGAGGAAAGTAAGGCTAGTCAGCCAAGTAATTCACCACCATATAATTCTGTCTTTTCATCTTTACGCTCTTCGACACAACTCGCCTTAAAAATAATTAAAATCGGCATTTGAATAGACGATAGAGGAATTATGCCAAAACTGAACCAGATTAAAAGATTTTTAGTCTTCTGTACCGCCGAAACGGCTGCGACGACTATAGCAACGACTTTGTCCGTCCGTCCGTCTATCACCTTTTCAATGGTAGTCAAGGGGACTTCAAAAAAACACGGAAAATTAAAATATCGTTGCTTCCTTATAGCTAACGAGCTCTCTCGAAGTAACTCATTGAAATAATAACATTGATCGTCGCATTTAACCAATACAGGAAGACACGCAACATTAAAAAAAAAAGGATTTCGTTAACGACACGCATTAGCTTCATATAAAATAGTCTCGATACCGTTTTGCATGGATGAATAAGCCTACTCTCGAACCCAAGACTCCGTTAGCTGCTACTTACGAAATTAAAACGCCAGGTAAAATTTAGGCCTAAAAGCTGACAATTATGCCCAAAATTAAAAGCTAGAGCTAAAGGCTAACACATGTTGAACCGGCAATTTTGATGATTACTACTTTTAGATATAATAACGAGCGCTGTTGCAGTGCGAGATAAAGGTGCGCGCCTCAACATTTTCGTTGAAAAAGTGGCCAAGTGGAGGAAGTATACAGAATACCAGTTGCAACTAGGTAGTCGCTGCAGCCGCTTGTTAAACTTTAAAAATTAAATAAATAGTCTAAGATGCATGGATTCAACCACATTTAATTATATGGTATTGAATTATATGGTATTGCACCTGCTTACGTGCTGTTAAAATTGCAAAAAAAAAATACAAGACAAAGTATCAAACATTATCTATAAAGTGGAAAATTACAAATCTAGCATTGGAAAACTTGCATCTTGAAAATGAAATTTTACATATGTCACAATTAAGAGACTTATGGTATCGTTTAAAAAAAATTGCAAGCCATGATTAACGTAGATGAATGCAATTAAATAATACTGAACCAAAGGAAAACATAAATCTGGTTGTTCCAAAATGGAACGACTTATTTGGAACTAAAAGTGAAGAATTTTATTTGCCAAAACTGATGAATTTTGACCGCCAGTTGAAATTCTGACTGTCAAAAGCTATAACCGACTCCCAAAAAAAATTCTTAAATATCATTTAAGAATTACACCCTTATTACACCCTTCTATCTTTTTTCTTTTTATTTTCTTTTTCTCTTTTAATGTACTTTTCGTATTCGGATAATTTTCATTTTTGTAGATTCCGTTTAGTAGGGCCAGACGTATAGTCATCATACACAAGTGGCCCTGTCAATTCTTCATGACTTACGGCATTGAACTTGCAAGAGCTCAGGGAATAGACGATTAGCTTTGGATAACAAGTACTCAATTCTTATTTATTTCTTACTGCTGAGCTAGAACTGAGCACGGAGCATCACATATTAGGCATCAGTCTAAGCAAGCTTGTTCTGACCCTTGTAGCCCAAGTGGTCTAACCGTTCATTTCGACCTCCCAACACCAATTGAGGAAGCCTGCTCCAGTCTGGGCTTTTATACCCGCTGGAGGATGGCTTCCCGCCAGGATTTACATCACGTGATAAGCGAATTGCAGCGATCCGATTCCAACTGGTTGAGCAGTTGGGCTCACACGCTGCATGGCTGTTGGCGCTCGGCCAACTCTCGTGTTAGGCGGCAATTGGACTGGCGCACAGCAGCTCCAAGTAATGGCAAGGTGCACCGTGAAGTATTGGCTTCGTGATGCATGTTGCATTACATGTTACATTTAAACGAAAATTATTTAACGTATTGTTGGGTGATTCTAACAATAGAGTGCAAAGCACACAATGTTAACATTTTCCGTTAAGTTGCAGGAAAAAAAACTGGTAGTTTTTTCCAGCGCTTGGTACCGTAAACTTCGACTGTATTGTGTAAGCTAATGATTAGAGATTCGGAAATGTTTTTAGATGTAATGGTATAGGACATACTTATGACACCTCAGTCTACAAAGCCAATACTTGTCACTCTGATCAATTTTCGACGTGAAACTACACCACACAGAAATTTTAAACAGTGGTCACTCCCTCGTATAGGTGTAACATAACATGGATGCTAACAAAAAAAAAATAGTTAAAATTTACGACTAACTGGATTATGCCCAATTTTGGAAAGAGACTTATATACTTGCAGTTTCTGTCATACAATGTATGTGTTGCTTTCAGAATGGAAGTAATGGTATAGTAACTGCAATTTTTTTTTAACTTTTAGATTACTATTGATTGTTAGCTATGCACCACAGAAATTCATTCGAGTTTGGCGCAATTCTTATTAGACGACTTGTTCATTGTAGATTAATAAAGCTTATTATTATTATGATTTATTTAAAAACAAACTCCAAGGCGGAAAGCCAAATGGCTAATAACTAGTTATTAAACAGTTATGAACATTAAACATTGTTGGACATGCCACTGAGATTTACATGATAGTAACGTAGCCATTTTCAATAACAAATCGAAATGACTTCTATAAAAAAAAGATGGCATCCACTGCCAGAGATAGGTTCAAAAGGCACCATGATTTTTTAATTAAGTTTTCCTTCGATTTTTTTCGTGCCCCTTTCTCCTCTCCCTACAGGCATATTACGGGGTGGTGGTGGAGTGGGGGGGGGGGGAGGCGGGGAGGAAGGTTTGGGGGAGAAACCTAAAGCACGCCACAAGTTCTCTCGTCTCGGCGCTTTATATTTTTTTTTAATAGAGTTCGAACGTTAATCTACGGTTTCATTAATAATTTATTCTGAATTTCTACGATTCGGTCGATGTCAGATTAGCAGCCAATTCTATTTCCTTTTCCAAGGGTCTCTTCAATCCCCGACGCCAACTTTTAATTAAGTTTGGTTCCTCTAATCCCTCGAATGACCGCCAAACCGGAACACCCGGAAATTATCGTCTGCCGAACGAACGCGGACCAGTCTTTGGCACGAGAAGCTCTTCTTTTCGACGTCTTGAGTTTTGTCGACGCAGCAATCCCATTGGCTGCGTCCGACACACAATAATAATTGGCGACATAGGACACCATCCTGATTGACAACTCAGCCAGGCAAACAGGGAAAAAAAAATAAAAATTCCATGTTAAAGTATATGGATCAGGTGAAAGAATTCGACGTCAGAAATGGATGCGAAGAGAATTGAAGCTGTTTACACGTTACGGACCGGTCATTATTTATCTCCGGGGAGAGGGGGAGGGGGGGGGGAGGAAATGATCTCTTCTAATTTCGCAGAATCAAATTTCACAGAAAAGTATCCATTTTTTCTGAGGTCTGGGACCGTTTATTACCTACCACATGGAAGGGGGGGGGGGGGGTTGGCGAAAATAATCCATCTCTGTTTTAGGCGTTTTGTGCATTCTTCTTGTTGCAGACAGTACCGTCAACTGAACTGTTTTATGGTTGAGCTGGAATTCTCAAAATAACTCGTATTAATAAACAAAAAACGGAACGTTAAATGTTAAGAGAGTAAAGGTCGAAAAATCAAAACCTAGAAGGAACACGGACAAGCTTTGATAGTCAGTGTCGAGGTGTAAAATATTGTCAGCAAGAGGCTGGTAGGCATTAGACCCTTACTACCCGGTGGCCAGCTTTCGTCCTTAAGAAAAGGAAAGCAATAATTACATTTTGACGAAAAAACTGTAAGAGATCCTCGTATAAAGACTCATGTGATGATCCAGTGGTAGTATGATGTAATTTTCATGCTTGCTTTTATGTTGAAAAGTTTATTTTTCGGTTTGGTAACATGCTGCATATAAGCAGTAGAGAGCATTATTGGTTGTCATTAATTGCCTTAAATCTACGACATTCGTATAAAGATAGCTATAGCTTTAAAGTTCTTTAAAGATGTTCCAAACGCTGAAACCCTGCTAAATTCGTACATTCGCACGTTGCGTCCGAATAGACTAAAATTGACTTACTAAGTCATTAAGCAAGTGCAATGTTAGTGGGGTGTGTGTTTTCTGCTTTGCGTTAGGGTAAAAAAAAATTTCCGTTTAGTAACATGGCAGCGTCGCAGCAGAGAGCATTATAAGGTGTCACCGTTTATCTTAAATGTACAAATTCGTATAAAAATAATTAAAAACCCTAATTCAAAAGGCAAATGCCAATTTATAAGAAAATTGTGTTCTTATAGTGTGCGCGGCGTATCTTGAGTCCTGCACGTAATTTATGATCGGCTACGTCTTCCTGGAGGGGGCGGCTTTAACCGACGGCCGCCATTGTTTTCCTTCCATTAACATGAGCTGCTTGTAAGTGGCCATCAAAAAGCTTAAAGCTTAGTGGCCGACACATTTTATTCTAATTCTCAAAAGGGTTCAAAGGGTTTAACGAGCGTTAACCACTCCTGGTCATCTGCCCGAAGCCCTAAGGACCTATGTCTGCAACAGCCAGATTCCCAGGCTAATTCTAATGTAAGTTGCAACAATGGACTCGTTCTGTAATGTTAAACTCCGTTATTCGGTAACAATGCGTTGCACCAGCCTCACCTGATGTCCTCACTTCACCACTGATAGACTTCGGCTGGTGTACCACATTATCACCTTACTTTCTTTGTTTTCGTTAAATTCCGCACGATAAATTCCGTATCAAAGGGTTTAAAGGGTTTTTTTTACCCGGTTTTTGCCTCTCAGTCCTCTTTTAACAATGTAACGATGCAGGAGCGCAACAATGAAACAAGAACGCACAGTGCAAGGGCCCATCTCTTGCATCAAAATGGCGGATATCCATTCATGATTATTATAGACTACATAATACATTTTAAAAAACGTTAAAAAAGAATTTTCTTTTATACAAGTGTTACCAGCCACAGCAAATTAACGAATTCGTGAATTATAGACTGGCAATTGGAATGGTATTAATGGCACAAACCAAAATAATAAAAAAATATTAAGCAAGTATTTTTTATTTAAATGTCATGAACCACAGTAAATTGACGCGTGCATTATGCATTTTAAGACTTTAAATACGCTAGTTTGCTAATTAAATCATTTTATAGGCTACTTTAAATTGAAAATAACGTTGCAACCTTCATTTAAATTAATCGTTCCACCAAAAAACATGTCTCCTAACTGTGCTTTATCCCTACCATCGTCTTTGTTAGCAGCATCTTCTGCAGCTTCACCTGGTAAGCCAATATTGTCCGTATTGTCTTCATCATGGTTACTCGATAAGTCAAATAGATCCTCTAACTCCATAACTTCTTTGGCCATAACAAAAAAAGGAACAAGAAATATGGCTCCGCCTGCAATAATCGCCGAGCGCGAGCACACACATTCAGCGAGCGCGATCAAACTCAGCCAACACTCGTCGGACTGAGAGGCAAAAGCCGGGTAATAAATAGGATATCACCCGCTTTCCTCGTGCTGAGATCCAAACAATGTCTCGACGCGTTAGCTCTCAGCACTCGGAAAACGGGTAATATTCTATACTTATTGCTCGCTTTCCAGAGTGCCAAGCGCTAACAACGTCGCGCCCGAAGTATTGTTTGCTATTTGCACGAGGAAAGCGACCTATTTGCCTATTTACCTATTTATTTACCTATTTACTGTACTCGTGCTTGGCTATTGTTGTTGTGCGTTCCATCTTTCTTTGTAATTGTTTCGTTGCTAGCAAAATGAATTCGATCGCCGATGGATTGTTCAGCGATGGTACAAATAGCCTGCGAAAGGCTAACGTCCTTTGAAATAAAATACACTAAAATAAATAAGACGACGGTGGTAACACTTTGTCTTGCCAACAAAACGGTGGAAACGTCTACATGTTCGGATTGTCTCTTTATCAGCTGCTCTACAAAATTGTTAGCCTCATTAACAGCGTCAACAAAACAGACTTTGTACGTCGATAGTTTTTGCAATGGCAGGCATTTAATTTCATGTAATCGTAGTGTTTATAGAACTGTTTATTCTTCACTTAGTACAAAATATAGATTACGTGTGTGACGTCAATGGATAAAAAAAACTCTAGGCAGCTCTGGGACTCGGAATTCGGCTCTGGCATCGTTTCATTGTTAGCAAAGGAGCCGAAAAGCGGGCAATAATCTAGGTTATTACTCCTTTCCTGGCACTGACTTTAACAATTCCAGGTTCGGCAGCAAGCGAGCCGTTGTTGAGCTCAGTACAAGGAAAGCAGGTAATAACCTATTTATCTCTTAGTAGCGTAACAATTGAAAAGCGCATTCACGGTCATTGTTATTGCAACATCGTCTTTGTTGCTAAAGTGAAATATCGGCATTAGGAATAGTTTTTTGTGCAAACATTGTTGCACACACAGTTGCCAAGCTTTCTGAGTAGAAGAACGCCAGCACGATTCGTTCTTTGTTGTACGCCTCCTGACCCTTCACGCCTGGGGTGAAGGTATCAAGCTTGCTGCATTGTTACAAGCATTGTTGTGTAGTACTGAGATCATCTAAACTGAGTGAGGTAGTACAGCAGCCGCAGCTTTGGTAGTACGCTACTTCAGTTACTTCGCCCGCGACACAAATTGTGTGAAAGGCTCGCCTCCCCCACCCTCCTCCCTCAAATTTACATTGCGTTTTTCTTTTTTACCTCATGTTTATTCTTCCATCCGTCTTTCAGAATTATACAGCAAAACTGATGGCGCACATTCAAACAATTATCGTCCGGTATGTGTGTCCGTTTGGCTGCCCCCAAGTACCCTACAAATGTTTAACCATCTCGCACAGGCTAATACAGCGCGGCAAATTTCCTGTCTTTTGACCCGAAGTTTGCAAATTTATATACTTATCGCTTGCTTTGGTCTGGTCTCCGTTCCAGCTTCTGTCTGTTCTTCTTCCCCCTCTTCCCCAACCCCCACCTTCTCCGGTCGTCAGCACGGACGCCATTAAGCACAGGAAACTTTCCTTGCCCTTCACACCGACCCCCACCCCTCCTCCCAACTCCTACCCAAATTCATGAAGGCAACGCTACAACGACTTCCTCGCTGCTCCGTTGGGGGGCGTTCAAGCTGCAACTGATCTACCACGAGATTTGTGACGTCAGACGCCGCGTTCGTTTTCGTCATGGAGGCTGGCCTGGCCTATCTTACCTACTATACCAAAAGACATCAACCCAAAATTTATCACAAAATAGGTTGCCTTTTTATACAAGCAACACACACAGGTTGCTGGATGGTTGTAAAGATGTGTTTCTTGAAGGAAGAGAAGGCCTACAACAGCCATACAGATGGAGGTAATTTAAATTTCGGCCATATTTTCCTTGTCTTATTCACAATTTAAAAGATTAAAAACGCTAAATCAACAGGGAAAACCTCAAGCTGCCCAACAACGTGCCGCCATCTTATTCATCCAGCTACAACCAAGCAAAGCTGACCAGGACTAATAACAACAAACAAGCACACAGTGTGAATGTCGAACTGTGCCTAAGGGCTTAATAATAGCACTTGCCCAAACTTTGAGGGCTATCTTAGTTGGATTCAGTTTAACGTCATTGAAGTACAGAACTTAATGGAACAACTTGCTGGTAATAACATCGACTCTGAACCAGGAATAATTCCAAGGCGGCGACATGTTGTTGGGCAGCTTGAGGTTGTCCCTGTTGTTTTAGCATTTTAATTCTTTAAAGTGTGAACGTGACAAGGAAAATACTGCCGGAAATTTAATTTTCTCCATGTGTATGACTGTTGTGGCCCTTCTGTTCCATCAGGGAACACATTTTTACAACCTTGCTATACTGATTCACAAAGCGTAAATACGACTTTAATTATTGACTACTCGTTGGTTCAGGCGCTAGCTTAATCGTGTCCAAAACCTCGGGCTGGTTTGAAACACCGTTTTTATCTAGTTGGAATACCAGATAGTTAATCTTTGAACGGTTGAGTTTACATTTGTTTTTCTTTAATTTGATGCCGCTTTACTGCAATGCATCACAAACTGAAAAAATTGCTTCGTCATCCTCCTGGTCTTTTCTAGAAGCAAGAATATCGTCAACGAAAGATGTAGCGTTATATGTTCCTAAGCACAGAAAATGCCAGGCGCCTCCCAAGGCCAAAAGGAAGCTTTTGATATTTGAATAAACCCTTACAGGTGTTTATTGTTAAACAGGCTTTAGCCTTCATCATCCGATTCTATATGAAGAAAGGTGTCACTCAAATCAATAACAGAAAAGTATCGCAGCCAGCAAGTCTGCTAAACAAATCTTCTGCTCTTGGTACAGGGTGGTATTCTACACCCAATTGCAGATTAACTGTGCCGGAATACTCTCCAATCATACGAACATTGCCGTTAGGTTTAAACACAAAAACGACGGGGGCAGCCCCAGTACAACAACCCACAGGTTTCAGTACACCCGACTACACAAGTCAATTTCAACTTCAACTTTTCCCATAACAGCTAAGGGTACCAGTCGAGCTTTACAATATGTAGGGTCTGCAGCGGGTTTTAGCTTTATGCTAGCGTTGATCCTTGAATGTGTCTAAATCGGGAAAAAAGAGTTTAGGGAGCCTTGCAAATTGTTGCTCATCCGATAGAAAGTAAACTTTTTCTTTAAACCCTCTAACGTTCCCAAATCATTGATTTCAACAGCATACAATTGATTGAGGTTTAGATTAAACTTATGCATCCAGCTATGACCAAGCAAAGCTGGTGGCTCACCAGGACTAAGAACAGTAAATAGGCACTCAGTCTGATTGTCATATGTAACATTCAGTTTTACCGTGACTAAGAGCTTAGTAATAATAGCACTTGTCCAAGCATTGCAGGTTATCTTAGTTGGATTCAGTTTAATGTTACTTGTAGTACTTGTAGTACCAACTTGCTGGAAATAACGTCGAATCTGAACCAGAATCAACTTCTAATGGCAGCTCATGACTGTTTAATTGGTCAGAATCGCAGTTTGTGTTGTCCCAATCAGAATTTGATGATTCATCTACATAATGTGCTTTCTTTCGTGAATAGTTATGGTTTATCTTATTATTAGCTGTTTGTTCTTTTTTAAGTTTATGAGATCTGTTTGCCACCATATCTTTTAAGTTTCCTAGATCTGCAGACCAGGCTTAAAATGACCAGTCCTGCAATCCTGCAGGCTGAGCATTTTTGCTCCCTAAACTGCAGTGGGACAAATTTCCACAACAACGGCACGCTAAATCTATAGGATTTTTCTTAACATTACAAGGACGTTTAAATCGCACAGAATGTGTGTGTGCCCCTGAAAATACGAAAATATTTTTCAGCAAGTTCCTGGGAAAGAGCAAACGTACATGCTTTTTCAAAGGGTATCTTAGACGGATCTAAAGCAAGATGGGTCTAAAAAAAATTTCTCAGTTCAAATCCCAGGACAAGGCTCCTAAAATATCTAAGTGTTCAGGGAATAGACGATTAGTTTTGGTTAACAAGTACTCAATTCCAATTTAGTCCTTACTGCTTAGCTAGAGTACTAAGCACAGAGCGAACACATATTAGGCATTGGGGACAAGCGAACTTGTGAACTTGTGAACCAGAGGTTCATCCTTTCAGAGCAACCCCCATGTACCAACTGAGGTTCCCTTGTCCAGTTCGCCCTTTATACGTGCTGGGAACCAGGGTTCCCTCCAAGGAATTATGTCATAGCAACGTGCCGTGTGCAAAGACTGGATGTAACTGGTTTGAGAGCTCGCTCATTGCATTGCTGCTGGCGCCCGGCCAATTCCCGTGTTCAGGCGGCAATTGGATGGCACGCAGCAGCTCATGTAACGGCAAGGAGCACCGCGAAGTATTGGCTTTGTGTTGCGTATTGCTATTCATGTAACAGCTATTGCAGAAGAATACCATCGTCATTAGAAGTAACAGCATAAAGCAGGCCGAATGACCACAGCAGGCTAATTGCAAATAATTATGAACAAACAACAATGGCACAGTCCAACAGCATGCAAACGCAGTTTATTCCGATATTTCAGCAGCATAAAAGCCTACTATCTTTATCAGCCGTAGCAGAAAAATTGACACAGAACAAAAACATACTTAAAATAGCATTTATCCATCACAGCTGGATACAGCGGGACTATAGAAAAGTCTATCCACCCAAAACCAAAATTGGTATAAAAACCCGCCAAGTTTCCAAAAACGATCGGCCTTTGAAGGTAGTGATATCATTCAACCAAGGAAAGGCTGCCAAGGTCAATCCTATTAGCCAAGTTAATCGCACCGACTAATAGTTCGAAAGTTAAATGAAAACTTGAAGATTGCTACTCGCTGTATCAGTCACATCTGGATACAGAATGACTATAGAAAAGTCTATTTTTGTAACACGTCTTAGCTTTTGTTTTAGGTCCTTGACAAAGCTGCCGAGATTTTTATGCCAAAAATACAGTATTAAATAATTTTGTAATTGCATTGAATTTATGGATATTTAATTGTTCTTTCTTATTAAATAAATAAAGATGGTTGTTTCATTAGCCTACTGTGTTCTGTACGTTTTGGTTGAATTAACAGACCTACAATCAGTATTAAATAAAAACGCTTCAGCGTATAAAATACGGATGTATGCCTTAAAAAAACATACTGTCGCACTATATAATAATTGTAAAAGATGCTTCAGCAACCCAGAAAACAAGCTGGAGCATATAATCGCGCATTAGTCCGATGCTGGTGGCTTATATACACACTTAAATGTTTCTTTAATACTAATAGCTGTTATTTTTTTTCTTATGAGATTTCTGAGGTTAAATATCTAGAATTTTGATATGAGATAATTGAGATGAGCGCTTTTTGAGATTAATCAGTCACAATAAAATTCAAAAGGCATTCAAAAGGAATTCAAAAGGCCCAAGTCCTTGTTCATAACTACGTTTTAAGCTACAGAATTTGAAAATTGGTTTATTGGTTCGATCTCTGTGGTAGCAAAATATCCCCAATAAAACCAACAACAACAATAATATTGTAGTCACATTATAATAGTGTTCAAAAAGCCCTAGGCCTTGTTCATACCTATGTTTTAAGCTGCAAAAGTTGAAAATTGTTTCATTGGTTCGATCTCCATGTGAGGATAGAGTCCCAACAACAACAACAACAACGACAAAACACAAGAAATGGATAATGCTGTGATGGTCAGACAGTTCGATTGTTGTCGTTAAAATTCGTAATGCATGAAATACTGATGGCACCCCAAAAACCGAATTTCGTTGATCTATGTCAATTCTGAGAAAAGCTACAGGGTTCCAATGTTTAACGTTTAACATAGGAATTCATGCTGAGGCATACATAGGCGGTCCCTGATTAAAACATGGTTGTTAGGAAATTTGGGCGAAATTAGCAATAAGCATATCAAACGTAATACTCAGGTTAAATTATTAGCCCCCAGTCAGGCAGGAAAGCAACGAAAATAAAATAAAAGTGGTTGACGGGATCAAATGTCGAACAGAGAAAAAATTCCGACATGAGGTATAGAGCGTTATTTTTCCGATTTTGAAGTCGAAAATCGGCGTGGGAGTGTTGCAGCAGCTCCTCGCGCTCAAGAAGCCAGTCGCTCAGTCACGTGACGTCGACGGAGCACGAGCGAAAGTTAATGGCTGTCCGCCAATCGAAGTTAGAGCGCCACCCCCCGGGGCGACTTCCATTAGGGGTGCCTTGAAACTGGCTCGCAAGCCATTGGTCTTTGAGGGATAGGGTAAACACGAGATGGTGGTGATCTGCGATGCCGCCCTCCAGCTCGCGCCCCTTTTTTTTTCGGTCTTTTTTTTTTTTTTTTTTTTTTTAGTTGCCGTCGTTTGTGTTGGAGGTGACTGGAAAGTGTGTGGAAAAAAATAACAGAAAGTAGGGGGCGCAAGAAATAGAAGGCAGCGGAAAAACTGTGCATTATGAAAAGAAATGAAAAATGACTTGGTTTTTCAAATAAAAGGAGAAGAGGAGGGAGGGTTTACAGGCAAACACCAACACAGTAACGCTTCTTTTACAAGCCTTAAGGGTAATTGAAGCCGGAGTATTAAGACCTCTGTGAATGCCAAACCGTTAAATGAAGAAAAAGAATGCCAAAAAAAAAATAATAAAAGACGGACTCCATACAGCGAATTGGCTCTGTTTACAAATTCACCACTGCAGAAATAAATTCGGAAACCAATAATTGCGTTATGATCATGTATCAACAGTGACAAAGTTGTGCAAATAAAGTAATTAGCTCCCAGCAGAAACCTACTCAGAACAGTAATGGAGGCTGTGTGCTGGATAATCCCCATAAATAAACATGACTGAAAGCCAAATGGGCTCGATAAGTGAAAAATAAATATCGATGGAAACCTATTTTCGTTGCCTTTTGGACTTGAATGTCAGATTGCCTGAGCGGGAATTGAACTCACGACCTTCGAGACAGAAGGCCGGAAACCTACCGTTAAGCTGTGTCACTACAGTTAGCGCAGAACTTCGGATTTGGTGGCAATCCCAATTCCAACATTTGGGATTGCCACCAAATTACAAGTTGCAACATCTACTATAGCCATTAACCGCTATCTAGTTCTGTCTAGCCAAAGCTTTCAACAAGCGAAGGAACACACAAATAAATGTCTTTTTACACAACACAAAAAGCCACGTGCCTCCTTTATTATTGAGTGTAATGTTCGCGTGTGTATGTGCGCCAGGAAGCCAGCGGTAAAGTTAAGCCTGGCATAAAAACGGGCGTTTTTTTTTTAAATAAAAAACGATCGTTTTGAAAAGCTAGATGGGAGCCATCTAGTAACAGTGATATCGTTAATCTTGACCGCTTCCTCCCTGGTGCACGTGGAAGAACTAAATTTACACTCAATAATTAAGGAGACACGTGGTTTGTTTGTTGTTTAAAAAGAAATTCTTTGCACATTCCTTCGCTTGTTGAAATCAAGAGCTACATAAAACTGAAAAATGGTAGACGGCGCTAGATGCTGCAACCTGTCATTCGGGAAATAGGCCCCTTTAAGTCGTTAAAACCTATTTCATGATTCACCTCGTGATTAAGTCTTCGATGTATTATTTAATTCATGATTTGCCTCGTGATTCATTTCGTCTTTTAATAGACAAATCATGCATATTCTATACTAATTTATTGACTTTTATTGGAAGAGGGTCATCCCAAAATCAGCCACAAGAGAGTGCCAAATGCTGCGATTGTTTCAAGGATAATATCTGGCCGCAGATCTGTTGACATACTTCCTGCAAAGCAAAGAAAGTAACCAGATTGAAAGAGTGAATAAATGAAATTGCTATCAAATACCTAATGAGTGAAGAAACGCAGTACATTTCAAAGTTAAAGTCAATAAAAAGCCCAAAAATGTACACAAAAAACAAAAAAGACGCAAAGTTTCGGTGACATCATGCACCCCGTTTTCAAGTGCAAATAAAATCAGCTGAAAACCAGCGTTTAAGCGTTTAAGCGTTTGCAGGATCGAGGTCGTTCTGTCTTAAGCCTCTTGCTGACCTGTACCGACCAGGAAGGTTTAGGGTTTTTACAAAAAAGTTTTTTAAAAATTTTAACATCCTGTGCCTTGCATACAGCACGATTTTTCAGTGTTTTTAATTTTGTTTGTTGTACGATGCTTTTCACCTGATTTTATTTGCACTTGAAAACGGAGTGCATGATATTCCCGAAACATTGTGTCTTTTTGCCTCTTTGTGCACATTTTTGGGCTTTTTGTTGACTTTTAATTTAAAATACCTAATGAAATTCTGACATTTTCGTAATGTATATTGGGGAATCCGTAACTCTTATAATGGCACTTTTACAAAACAACCTCGCAACCCTTTCCCGTTGCTACATATACAAACCATTCGAAATTCCAACATGGCGCCTGTTTTGGCGCCGACTCTTTTAAATTCTTTATCTTATTGACACGGATTGATACGACTGCGTGCGTTTACTCTAACGATATGCTAGTACTTAGTGGGTATATTTTTATTTTTTTTATTTTTTATAAAATTATCAGCTATAATACCCAAGTGTTCGTATGAAATCTATAATTTGTGTATTTTAGCACGAAACTACTTCATTCCAGATTTAATTTCCCGAGGCCGGA
>JAHWFP010116957.1:0-57631 GCA_023313725.1 Lithobius niger | reverse complement strand
GAAGCTCGGCACAAGATGTTCATTTCTCCTCAATTTACTCCGAGTATGGTAGCGGTGGACAGGAGGAGTGGGGGCCGGAGGAATGGGGGCCGGAGGAGGAGAGAGGGCTGGTGGAGGGAGCGGGAGGGAGGGGTGGGACATGCAAAGCTTCAGTGCTGCATCTCTTTCTCTTCTGCAGCAACTTCTTCAGGTTTGCTGGGTTCCGGAAAAAACATTTAATGCCCTACTTTCTCAAGATCCTGCGAGTACTTTCGCTAACTCCTGGCACAAAAGTCAAGACTTCTGTCGGGCCTTCACCATCTTTCATGCAATACTCTATCTCATTTCTGACTTTCACAAGATGCCATGCTCCCTTCATCTTCCTGTTCACCATCCCCGCTGGGAACCCTAGCCGAAGAAACCTTTCTTTGGTGTTTGCCAAGTGGTGCCTTGCACTGTCACGATTGGAGGAATGTTCAACCATTCTGCACATTTCGTTGGCGACCATAGCATGGAGCAGGGATTGTGGGTTACACGACATATACGGAATTCCTCTCCCCGTGTGACAAGGTTTCCTGTACGGTTCAAATTCAAAGAGTTTGTTCAGGAAAGAGATACTTTGAACGAAATTTATCTAAACTGTCAGTCTGACAACGGATTCACCCGAACTTGGACTTTTAGCAAACCAAATAATTTTATTTTGCACAGACATCCAAATTTCTATAAAATCACTGCTTTGTTTCACAGAGACGATGGAAAAACGATATCTCTAGATCAGCACCAATTAGGCGGACTATTGAGCTACCAGCACTGCGTTACTGACAGTCTTAATGCAATAATTGCCAAGTTGGAGGCTGAACAAGTTTAATTTTTACCACATTCTCTCTCTCTCTTTTCCTACAGTGTACACTCAAAAATGGAGATTTATAACGACTGCTTCACACTAACAGGCCAAAATTGCTTCGTATTAGGCCCCACGGTCATGGCGTTAAAATAGTCATTGGCCGCGTTTACAAAAATGTTGAAATTACGCAACAGCAATGGTTCATGCTATTGAACGCTGTTTATGGGCGAGAAGCAGGGAGTCAGCTAGATATTAAGATAGGAGATTTGAATTGTAAACTGGTGACGGAAAATGTTATTCTACTGCAGACGAAAACTAGTAATATTTCTTTAAACGAGCTGGATTTATTGCACTGTCGGTATTTAATGCCCTCCGTGGCCAACACTATCGCTACTTTACACCGCAAGATAGCGAAAACGCTTGCGGGAACAGAGCCGCATTCTCCCATGCTAATGCCAGCTCAACTTGACGGGAAAAATAATTTACAGCCATCATGCCTAAAAGGCCCCTCGACTGATAGTAATGAGGCATTTACTTCACGGAAGAGAGTTGGCACGAAAAAGCTTAAAGCATAAAAAAAAACTAAATAACGAAGAATTGCCTCCAGCCAGGTCTAATTCCCAGCCCAAGACCATCGTCGTTATTGAGGAAAGCAATAACTGCCAGGATTGTGAGAAGTGTTTGAAGAAGATGCTCACGCTTGTTGCGACAACAGCATGGCAGATAAACGTAAGAAAAAAAATAACTTAATCGTAGAAATCACACAAGCGAGTTCTTCAACCCAGAGAATGTAAACCATTATAATTTTTCTTTCCTTTTTCTCTCCCAGTCGGTTCTCCACCGTCGTTAACGGATCAGGGGGGGGGGGGGGCGGGGTGTTACGGACCATACTTCTAGCGAGGAGCCAGATCAGCTGAATAGTAACTCGAAATATGTTATCACAAAATGTTGAGGTAGAGTTAGTAAGAAATGTAAAACAGTCTCTATAGTTTATGAAGTGAATTTCAAGTGACTCCGAAATATTTAACCGTGAATAAGTTGGATCCGGTCGAATACAAAGGTAGTTTATTCAATGAAATATTCACCCAATAACGTTCGGCCGCACGACTTAATAGGCGTAACAATCTGTGTGGGTGGCATTAGCGAGTGTCTCTACCTGCCTTACAGTAAGAGACAAAATTTCATGGTTGAAAATTTACTGGCACTCTTGCTCAAGCTGAACCAATCGTCTAAGAGTTTGGACATTTTTTCAAATTAGCAGCTTAAAATAACAACTATTGACACGGCCGATGGTAGTGGCAAATTCTCCAAGAAAAAGCAGGCTAGAACTAATATTTCATTATGGCTGGAATCGGGAAAACATAACTCTATTATCTGTATTAAAAATGACTTGGACAATTTTTGCTGGTCCCGAAGTTTGGTAGTTTGTAAGGCTCACAAGGAAGATCGGCCTCTATATCGTAAGCTACGCAATTCAGACCAGCTCTAACAACAACTCGGGATAGAACTCCACGTGGCCGCTGCAGTAGCCTTTCGTCCCGATGGATATAGCCTGGTCGGGTTTTGACCTAATCCTAATCGTTTGATGGGCCCTGGATCGAGGTGTTAAACCGTCCTCGATTATTTATAGTGGAAATAAGATCCTCACAGCCACGATAGAAAGGCTTCGTTTTGTCTACTCTTATAAAATCATGCCACTAAGCCTTGCTAAATTGCCTGGCAGTTTGGGTTTGGATGCGTCAGTAAGAAAAGGCACATTTCTGCATCATTTCAACACTGCTGATATATTATGATTACAGAGGTCCCCTTCCCGACCTGAGTTTCTACGATCCAGATGGCCTAACTCCCACTGCTAGAGAGGAACTGATACACAGGCATACTCCGCAGCGAGCCAACGGTGTCGTTTTCAGTTTCAAGAGCGAGTTGATCGCTATTGCAACAACGATGTTGCTGTTTTGATGGCTTGCTGTATTAAATTCAGGGAGTTGGTTGAAGAAATATGCCCGTTCATGGAACTGTTTCATAGTTGTATATTGCTTCCTCAACTACCTAGGTGCAAGTCGCTCTGAGGCGATGGTAAGGCCCTTACATGACACACGGCCAGTATGCTATCCGTATCGCAGTACAGCTGCCGCCCGGGCTTGTATAGTCTTAAAATCTTGAATAAACGTAGCCTCCCGTAACTCGTTATAAATGCAGAAATCACGACACTCGCTGCCGAATTGCCTTTGTTCAAATTTGCGTCCGGCCTGAATCGAACCAGCGCTAAATCCGCCTCGAAATCCATATCCGTAATGCGATCTGTCGCATTCTGCACCCTGACGGACAGTATTCTAGAGAGGACATTATATGGCTCACGTGGGAAGCTACTCAGCGTGGCATTTTCATCCAACACGCCGAGAACGGAGGCGAAGTCAAACTCGGAAATGGCAAATGGACGGTGGACGGTTTCAGTGCGGCTACCAATACTGTGTTCGAAATGATAGCTGCTTTACAGCTGGTTGTGTAAAATTTATACCGAACCGTTCCCAGATACTCCCGTTTAGTCAGCTGTCCGCTCAAGATGCGCATGAAAAATGTATCATTCGCCGGAAAGCTCTGGAGGAGATACTACACGTGTTTGCAAGTGGTTGTGCGAGCTGCACGAAGACATGAAAAAATTAGCCGCTTTTGTGAAGACTTTCCCTAAGAAGACCCCAGTTCTACAGCCCCGTGAGGCTTATTGCGGCGGCCGGGTCAACACGTTCGAGCACTACACTCCGTTCAGGGCAAAGACGAGTGGATTGTTGCGAGGGACATTACGAGACTTTATCCTGCCTGCATGCTTAGAGAAGTTTCCTGCAGGCCTGTATCAGATCATTACAGAGTTTGGAGGTAGTACGAATATAGACAAATACTTTGGGCTCATCCGTGCCGTCGTTCTACCCCCTCAACGGCTCTATATTCTGTCTCTACGTCTCAAACACAACAAGAAACTCTCTCCCCCCCCCTCCCTCAGACTATGTGTGTAAACACAACGACGAGCAGAGAGCGTTCGAAGGCACCTTTGTCAATCCCCGAGTTGCAGCAGTCGGTGGAAGATGGCTACCACTTGGTGTGTACCGCTTTCCACACACGATTTTGAACACAATGCTGGCGGGCTATTTACTAACTACATCCAAACATTCTACGTGCAAAAGCTGGAATGTGAAGGATATCCTAAAGATTGCACCACCGAAGCTGAGAAAAAAGCTTAGGTAGAGCAAGTGTACCAAAATGAGAAGATTGTCTTGAACCCTGAGCGTATTAGGGTTAATCCTGGCGGCAGGCTTATCGCTAAGGCTCTCTTGAATTCTTTGTCAGTCAAACTAGCGCAAAGGGAAGACCAATTATCGACAAAATACTTCGAGGAACCGGGCGAGTTTTTCAAATGTGTGCTGAATGCGACAGATCGCATTACGGATGTGGATTTCGAGGCGGATTTAGCGCTGGTTTGATTCAGGCCGGACGCAAATTTGAGCAAAGGCAATTCGGCAGTGAGTGTCGTGATTTCTGCATTTATTACGAGTTACGGGAGGCTACGTTTATTCAAGATTTTAAGACTATACGAGCTCGGGCGGCAGCTGTACTGCGATACGGATAGCATACTGGCCGTGTGTCATGTAAGGGCCTTACCATCGCCACAGAGCGACTTGCGCCCAGGTAGTTTAACCAACGACCTAGCAGCATTCGGTCCCAAAGCCTACATTACAGATTTCTGCAGTAATGGCGCGAAAAATTACTGCTATCTCGTTCATACCAAAGAAGGGACGAAACAAGTTATTAAAATCAGAGGGTTTACACTTAGTTAGTTTCTGCAATGGCCAGACTTTAAGTTACTATCCAAAATGGTCCGTGGTTCGGAGGAAGGGCACACTATTGCCATAACGGAGCCTCATAAAATTGTACAAAAAAACAATCACATCCTTACTACAGCTCAAACCAAATACTACAAAGCTGCTGTTACGAAAGAGTTCGTGAACAGCCAGAATTACGTATCGTTCCCGTGGGGGTACTAACAAATAATAGCTCTAACATTAGCGTTAAACAGTTTTTCATTAAATGAGCAGCGAGTGGCTGTTTGCTCCCATCGCTTACAATATGTAGTGCCATGGGCATCCTTGACAGTCAACGCAGTCATTCTTTCTCTATCCCCCTCCCTCTCTCTCTTCCCTCCCTCTCTCTCTCTTATGCCGACTTTGTTTTTCTCCTTTTTTCTTTCGACTCGTTTTTCTTTTCATTGCTTTATTTCAACATTTCTTATTCCACTCTTTTTTCTTTCAACCTTCCCACTTACTCATGTCATAAAAGTTGTTTCTTCTAGTTCTGTAAAAAAAAAAAAGACTCATCTCGGTTTCTCTTAAACCATTATTAGAGGGAAAAAAGACACATTTAGTTTCTCTACCTGTACTTGAGGAGAGGTGGTAAAGCTGTTGATGTAACAACCGTAAGTGTGGAGGGGAGTGGGTGGAGGTGGAGGGGCGTAGTAATGATAACTGTTGTGTCGTTGTAGATGAGCTGAAGAAGGTGTTATTGTTTCTATCATTGTGTGCGTTGATGACTGGAGGGTGGAAGGAGCTGTTGTAGTGCAACGTTGGGTAGAAGTTGGCCGGGTTGTAGTAGTACAGAAACGTAGTTGTTGCTATTGTTGAGGTAGTATCGACAGTTGTTACTGCTGTAGTTGCTGTTGTTTCCATTATGAGTGGGGCCGGCTCTTGTAAAGTTGTCATGTCCGTTGCAAGCACCATCATGAGTGGGGTGAAAAATTAAATTAAAAAAAATAGTTGAGGGGGAACTGAACCGGGCGAAGGTTTGAGTAGCCAGTATGAAACTTCTTATTCTCTCTCTCGCTAGCTCCATTCATTTTGTTTAGATTAAGAGCAGAGTCAAATTTCAAAATAGTAAACCAAAAGCCGAGCTAGTTTTATACATCACCTTGGGGAGTTGTAGCTTTCGCATCGCTCCGTCTTAAGGTTTTATTTTTTCTCACTTGTTTATTTTAAAGGTGTTATAGCCCAGCCTTCCTAATGGTTTCCGAAGCTTAATGGTTCGAAAGGGTTCGGGGAGATCTCAAAGTATACAAACTATTTAGCACTGAAGACGCTTGCCACTTCTACAATGTCATTGAAAGAAACATGGAATGGCGTGACGATATTCCTTTCCCCTACTCCTTTTGCAATGGACAGCGACTCCAAACTTGTCACGACGATAGAGAGAACTGGCCTACAAGTATTAAGAAAATCTATAACGAGATAAAACACATTTTTGAAGCAGATTTTCAGTTCTGTCACGTCACCAAGTATGCCAAACATCTGGACAAGTATGCCTACAGGACGAACGTTTTTGCTACTCTATCGTTAGGGAGAAAGCCTCACACTATTGTGTATAAGAAATTTCCGGTTGAAGTATTTTCGTGTGAAGGATTTTTCGACTTTTCGCACAACTTTGCTTACAGAACCGTTCCAGCAATCGACGTAGTGTTCAAATTAAAGCCAAATCCGGGTTAAAAATTCCAACCCCTGTCTGTGCACTAAGGTCTAAAAGATGTAGGTAGTTTGTAGCCCCTCTTCTTAGTTTTGTTTAACTTTTTGTTTTTGGTCCTTTAGCCTCCCCCCCCCCAGTCTCGTTTTAACTGCATTTTTCCCCCCGTTTCTTAAAGATGGCGACTTCCAGTTCTGACATCTTTAATAAAATGGCAGTCACGGTCGAATTCAAGCACATTCGGTATTTGGAAGATGCCGATCTCGTTCTGGTGAAAAAAGCGGCCAACAAACAGCAGGTGCGTAATTTGATCGGCCTATTGGACGACAAAACCGTCTTCTCAGGGCCTAATACAGTCACCGTGGGACCTCACCACTACACAATCCCGTACCTGGCAGCCGACTACGGGGATTGTGGCGTGACTGGAGAAAACGTGCTGCCCATGACACCCCTGTTACAAAACGTGATAGATTACGTGGGCAAACTGACATTGAACTATTTTAGCCACGTGAAGGTGGAAAAATGTCTCACCGGTTTCGACTACAAGCCGTGGTTTAGCTTCAACTTTACTGAAGGTCTCAATTGGGACGCTCCAGTAGCCGTCTTGTGTTTGCGTCGTAGGACCATCACCATGAAACAACGGCACCGCTCCTACTAGACCTTGTTCACGGCCGCTAATGAACCTGGTTTCTTATTAAGCATGTAGCATCGCACAACCAGTCATTACAAGTTCACTTTTCCTCATAGACTGCTCTGCAAGGAGACGTCTTACACCCTAACGCTTACCAAGAGAATAATCCCCGACGACGACCTACGCTCGCCCTGCCCCTCTGATTTTTTTTAGACTATAAAACATGAGGTTCCTGACCGAATTGCCAGTCAGTCAGTCTATTGTCCTCCCATTGATATGGCAACCGTTAGCGTAACCATTTTAACCAACATCCCTACGTCAAACTGGGTAAAAATGTTATTTTCGTCTTGTTCTTGAATTTCGTAGCCGCCTGCTCAACAGACCCCTTCCTACTCCTCCTCCACCTTCTTCTTTCGACGCGAAGCATAACTGGACGAAGATTAGTTTGGGGGCAGTTCCGGTCAATCGAAAGGACAATGCCGTGCTAGCTTCCCTGAACAGGCACGAACTGTATCCTTTCGTCCAAAAGGCTAGTCTAAAGTCTATGCCTCACTTTATTACCGTATGCGAACCGTCACACGATAACTGCACGATACTACGTCCTGTTGCACAACCTGAGAGACAAGCAACAGATCACCACTTTCACTTCACAGGTTTACCCCGGAAAGACCAAACAGTTCATGGAGGCCTACAAGAACGCCATTGGTCTAAAGGATTTAGGCTACCCACTAGTGGACCTGCACTCCCAAGTTGCACGACCTGACGAGACTCAGAACCTCTGTATTTCCTGACGAAGCCCCTTGCATCGTTTATTCGCTCTGAGGACGCGAGATGGAAAAGGTACGCAAGCACAGCGCTCTCCTACAGACACTGTGCAAGATCAACAAACGCCAGCGAGCGGCTTTACTGAAAAACGCCGACAAGTTGCTGATCGACTGCCTGTCAGAAATAGCCTTGAACAATCGACTCCCCATCAGTCCGGCAGCCAGAACCAAGTTGAAAAGATACAAACAGATCAGACTCATCGGCTCCAAGAAAGCGTCGTTTAAAGCCAGAAAACGGGCTCTGGTGCAGTCGGGAGGGTTCATTCAATACCTCGTCCCAGCGGCTTATCCTTCTTGGGAAGACTGTTCAACAAGTAGAAAAAGAAGAAGGCAGAAATGAGTCTGCTACGGAAGATGGTGCTCCTGCCCAAAGACGAATATAAAATGAGTCGCTCACCCATGGAGAACGCCACACTGGCGTTGGCCGCTCAGCCTCACGGGTTTCAGTACCTGCCCGAAGGAGCTCTCTACGGAAAACTGGTCACCATACAGACTCAGATCGACGCCATCCTGAAAAACGACAGCCTGCCTCTCGACTACAAGGCCAAATTCATAGGACAGTTGGAACAACAAAAGGACGCTTTCGTGGAGCAGTTTAGAACCAGGTCGGCCGTCCCGGCCGCCGCCGCCGCCACTACCACAACCGCTGCAACAACGACAACTCCCTCGGCGTCCACCACCACCAGTACTATGCCGAGTCCCACGACTAGCCTCTCACCGCCCGTCCTGACACCGTCCGTGCTCTCTCCCATATCGCCGATCAAGACCGAAGAGGAGAAGAAGAAGGTGAAGAGGCCCGTCTATTCGGCACCCGTACTGAGGAGGAGCGCTAGGGTCCAACACCCCCAAGACTGGAAACCATGGAGCAATACCTGAACAAGAACTACTACAACACTCTGGGAGAGCCCTCCAGTTACGGTACGGCGTCCAAACTACTGGCCAGAGCCAAGAAGAACGGGAAAAAATACGATATCGATCGGATCAAAGAGTGGTTGGAGCGTCAGGATGGTCACACCATCCACAAAGCAGTCAAGTACAAATTTCCCAGGAACAAGATCATGGGCGGTGTTGCCAGTCACATGGAATGCGATCTCAGCGATATGATCAGCCTGAAACATTACAATGAGCCTTACAGGTACATTCTCACCTGCATGAACGGTTTCAGTCGCAAAGTCTGGCTGAAATTGTTGAAAACAAAATCGGCGACCGAAATGGTCCGCGCTTTCGAAAAGATGTTTTGACAAATGACTTCCACCCCTAGCTTTCTCACTTCGGACAAGGGCGGTGAGTTCCGAGCTCGAGTAGTCCAGGATCTCTTCGAGGACCGCAACATCAAGTTCTACACCACCGAGAACGAAGATGTGAAGTCGTCCAAGATTGAACCCTTCCAGAGAATTTTAAAGAGTCTCTTGCACAAACACTTCACCACCAAAGGGACCTTGAAGTACGTCCCCGTGATTCAAAAGATTGTAGACGCCTACAACAAGAGCGTGCACTCCACAACGAAAATGGCGTCCGACGACGTCAACCACAAAAACCACAAACAGTTGTGGCGCAAGACCTACGGCGGGGACTTGAAGAAGTTGGGCCGTGCCTTGGCTAAGAAGAAGAAAAATAACGTTCCTCTGGCCATGGGAGACGAAGTCAGGATATCCATCGCGAAGGGCAAGTTCGACAAAGCTTACCGAGGCATGTGGTCCAGAGAGATATTTTTCATGACCCACGTTCTGGTACCCAAAGGAGGGTTGGGGCAAGTGACGGCGAGGCTGAAACACAAACAACGCTTTCAACGGTGCTTACGCCGCGAACCCGTTTAATTTCCACCACTATGACGTCAACTATTTCGCCTTGCAGGTGGATGGAAAAACGAATCCGGCCATTTCCTACAAGCCCGATTACACCGACGACCTGTACGTGAGAAACTACTTTTCGCTATTCCAATCGCTCGACAAGCTGACTTCCGACTCGACACCCCGTCTCCAAAACGCCGACTATCCGCTGGGCAATTGTCTGTACGCCTTCGACTTGACCGCCGACAAAAGCCAGGGACAGTGCCACTACAATCTTATTAAGCCGGGAGCTCTCACAGTCGACGTGACGTTCAAGCAAGTGCTCACAGAAACCATCAACCTGGTGTTGCACATGGTCCACCAAACAGTTCTCGAGATTTACCAGGCTAGGAACGTGCTATACGAACATTAGAAAAAACGATGCAGACCCACGAACTGAGGGCCACGGCCAGACGTCACAGCAGGCTCGGCCCTCGTTTCGGGGGCATGTACGCTTCCGACCAGTTGCCCAAGACACTCTCCCAAGAAGCTTACATCGTAAACCTGGACCCTTCGACGAAATCCGGTAGCCACTGGGTCACCATCTATTTCGACAAAAGGAAAGCGAGCGTGGCTATTTCGACAGCTACGGCTTAAAGCCTCGAAACATCCGTATTTTACATTTTCTCAAGAGAAACTCGACATTCAAAACCTACAATTTCACGACCTTACAGGGGCCTTGCAGCGTCGTATGCGGACAATACTGCCTATACTTTCTATACCAAAAGGCGAGTGGTCTGTCCATGAGCCGCGTTCTAGCAAAATTTAGTCCTATGGCAAAAGACGCCAACAACCGGCGAGTCGTTAGATACGGCTGAGCCTTTCATCGATGCCGACTGCCAACAGACGTGTAAAGCCCTACTCGCTGGGGGGGGGGGGGGGAGAGAGAGAGATGCTAGTCAGGAAGTGTATTTCATGTACTCTTGCTTTGTGTAATGGGTCTAGCTTTCTGGAGCTTCACTCCAGCTTTTGTACACTTTTTAACATTGTGTAACTTCGGGTCTAGTTTTCTGGAGCTTCATTCCAGCTTGTGTACCACTCTTTATCTTTGTGTAACAGGTTTAGGTTCTGGAGCTTCACTCCAGCTTGTGTACCCCTCTTTATTGTGTAACGGGTTCAGGTTCTGGGGTCTTAAAACTCCAGCTTTTGTTTCCACTTTTTATCATTGTGTAAAGGGTTTAGGTTCTGGAGCTTCACTCTAGCTTTTGTCTTATCTCCCGGAGGATAAAAAACTCCCCCCGACTTACACACGTAATAAAATGAGAAAAATAAAACAAAGGACCACTATAAAGGAGACTGTCATCTTTCTCGATCCTACGTGGCTTTTACCGCCACCCGTAGGAAGAGCAAAGAGAAGTGTGGTCCAAGGAGGAGGTTAGGAACTCCGAGCCAACATCGTTTTCGCGTTCGCGCCGAGAGGTGAGATCTCCGACAAAGATTTCCCCGCTCTAAGCCACAGACATGCGGATCTGTGATCGGGGGGAGAGCTCCAAACACGATACGTAAACAATACCGGCCAAGGATCCTCACCTTCTCAATCCTACACCACCCGTAGAAAGAGCAAAGAAAAGTCCGAGTAAGAGCCAACATCTTTTTCACACAAAGGGCCACGTCAAAAGGAGACCGTCATCTTTCTCAATCCTACATGGTTTCACCACCACCCGTAGGAAGAACAAAGAAAAGTGTGGTCCGAGGAAGAGTTTAGGAAACTCTGAACCAACATCCTTTTCACACAAAGGACCACGTAAAAAGGAGACTCATCTTTCTCAATCCTACATGGTTTCCCCACCACCCGTAGGAAGAGCAAAGAAAAGTGTAATTTGAGGAAGAGTTTGGGAAACTCTGAGCCAACATTCTTTTTTTCGCAACACTCCAACCCTCCAACAAAGCCATCAGTAAAAACTCGCACACAACCAGTTGAACTGGATGTGTGAGAAACTCTGAGCCAACATCTTTTTCACACAAAGGGCCGCGTCAAAAAGAAACTGACATCTTTCTCAATCCTACAAGGTTCACCACGATCCGTAGGAAAAGCAAAGAAAAGTGTGGTTCGAGGAAGAGTTTGGGAAACTCTGAGAGCATAAGTGTTACCATTCTACACACTACGTCCTAGCCCTTTTCAGCTTCAACAATAAGTGTTATCGGGAAAAAAGGTTGTGTCATTTTCACGAATTTAAACACAACATGACGTTAACACACAGATCGTAAGTTCATGCTTTTGCGTACACTACATCCTATACAAAACTAACATCCTGTTACCTCCATAGTTTTGTACACCAGTATAACCCATATAAAACTTCCAATAGCCTCGTAAGTCTATGCTTTTCACGCTGATGTATGCAACATCAAAATACTACCGTCAAAGCTTTCTGTCAGATGTTTAAAAAATCGCCTTAGACTTTAACACGTAACCACCACCTAAAACGGGGTACGAAAAACCTCTAATGTACTAATAGTAGCGAAAAGATCAACAAATCAAAAGATTTTTCTCTTTCAGTCAAGATGTAGATGAAGACGGAACCAGTCTTGATACTACAGCCCCACAAAATTTCTTTCACCAAGGCACCTTGCTTTTGTTCACAACCTTTCTTAAACTCACCAATAGCGTTTTGAGTCCATGCCTTGGTACACACTGCAAACCATACTAAAAAGCTCCAGTATCATTGTGAATACTGCCCATGCTTTCGTTCGCACTTCTCTTTCACACTTCTTTCATCACAGACAAAGATGGAACCATCAGTAAAACTTTCTCTTTTTTAGTACAGATGAAGATGGAACCAAGTACAGATAAAAATAGTTTACATTCCCATACAACCGTCTCAATACCCTTGAAAATGTTACCCCAGCCCATGCTAGCCAATTTTGTTCGCTAGCCAGTTGGACCCAACAAAATTTCATTAACCTCCCTCCCCATACATTGCACCACCATACTATCGTGCGCACAACATCCAATACAAAACCATCCCACCATACTAACGCGCGCACAACATCCAATACAAAACCATCCCACCATACTAACGTGCACACAACATCCAATACAAACAACATACAAACAGCCGTAGCATTGTAGGTGTTATGGAAAAGTTGGGTATGACCCTTATTAGTATAGATTTGTGTTAGAGGACGTAACACAAAGACATACTAGTCACTCTAAGGGTCATATAATACTACTTGGCTCTAGGTCAGCCACCGATGTGTACTGAGAATCTGAATAGGTTAGCATCTGTTTCAGAGTGCACTAGGCTGAAGCCAAGTGTACTAGGCTACTGTAATAGTAGTGCCTGTTGTCTGCTAAAGCTAAAGCTGTTATTTTATAATAATAATTAGTAATTGGACCCTGTACAGGACTGATGTTGGAATAGTTGAGTTAATATTGATAATGGGTATCGGGTCGTGTAGCGGTAACGGATACCGATACCTCTATCGAAATATCAGAAAGTGGTGCTAAATTCAAACACATTTACAGTCCTGCAAAGGGTTAAAATATAGAAAGCAAGATCGTAATCTTCTGACACTGCGAAAATCTAATTTAGCTCATGGATTTATTATTCTGAATGTTAAGAAGGTCTGCTGTAGTTTGGATCAGTGGTTTTCAACCTATGGGTCGGGATCCCAAATGGGGTCGCGGGCATCCTCTCGAGGTTCGCGATACAAGCAAGGAAAAAAATTATTTTCCTTTTTTTTTAAATCTTTTCAGTGATATTAAGCTAAACATTCGTGAACTAGTGTTCAGAACAACTACAACCATCTCATTAATGATAATTATGATACTTCGGAATTTCTGATAATGTAAATGATATTTCGTATCTTACATGATAATTAAAAATTATAATGATTATTGATTATAATCAGGAGCCTATAGAAAACTAGGAGCGTGTGTGGCTGGTCTATGTTAGAAGCGTTTATTTTAGTACGAAATTCTAACGCCAGAAGGAGCAACAATACTGCGCTTGCGCCAGTTGTCTAAAATCGAAACTGAACTTAACACGCGAGGCAAACGTGTGCTACGAAAGCAACGCTCTATTTTATTGTTGGTTAGAGCAACTTAAGAACAACTGATTATGTGTTTGTTTAGTTTTTTTAATTATTACTTTGGTATTGTTTCCATGTTAAACATTTATTGTTTAAAAACAAAGGACCGAAAATTAACATTGAGAACGTGACGCACACCTCTCATCATCTCGTGCAGGTGGCGACCTCTGGTAACAAATTTGTACACCACTGTAGCCGCTCCTGACTTAACACTGTAGTGGAAGTTACCGAGACACGCTCCTAGTTGTTTTCTATAGGCTCCTGTTATAATGTATATTGCATAATTCTATAAAATACGAGGGCTATTTTTTTTTTATATGAGCAAATGACAATGTTTAAAATGCTTAAAATACAAAAAAAGCGTTGGCTTCCCGGGGCTCTGCGGCGGACCCCGCTGGGGGAAGCTCACAACGCTCCCCAGACCCCCTAGTTGTCAAACCGACAGACAAAAGAATTTACTTTCGAGGTGGGGTCGCGGAAAAACATTTTTTTAGGGGGAGTCGCGGTTTGAAAAAGGTTTGGAACCACTGGTTTGGATTACACTTGCATAATAAGAGTTTATCACTACAACAGTACTGGCATAAAACACTTTTCCATTTGCACAATTAATGAAAGAAAAGTTGCTAATAGGTAGGGCAGTTTGCATTTCAGCTGTTTTGTTGGGCAAGATTATTGACATCCCATCAACTTAAGAAAAACAAATCCCCCCGACTAGATTAGATTTGAGTTAATATTGGGTATGAAAAGGTCCGGCTGAAATTTGTTTCTATTACCTAAAGGAAAAATACATCAATTGTTAATTTTTGCATTCTTTTCCAGAATACTGTCTTTCCCAGGAAGTTTTTTTGGTTATCATGAAGAGGCCAGCTTGGCAACCCGAGTTCACATGCGCACCCCTCCAATAAGAGTTCCCGTAACAACGGGATCTACATCTTACTTTTCATCTTGGTCTGTCAGGTGGCGACATAAGAGAGGAGGTAGAGCGGGTGAAGGTAATGCATATTTCCTTTAGGCAATAGAAACAAATTTTAACCGGCCCTTCTGGGAGCCCGGCAAATATGTTTTTATATGCCAGGCAGAAATATACAGTACCTATTAATTTTTGAATTAACAAGAAGACCTCGTCAAAACGTGGGGTGGGACCACCTGACGGGTGCTATCGGGTTGCAAGCTGGCTCCACACGGGTTACAGACATTTCAGAACTGAACCAGAGATGGTGGATGGGGGAGGGAGGAGAGAAGATGTGATTAAGATATTTTTTTTTAAAAAGGTCCCCAGGAGGGAGTAGGGGTGATTGTGTGTGGGGTGCGCTCGATTCGAAGTCCAAGAGGTTTGTCAAACAGAAATTACTTGAAATGCAGTGAAGGACGACTGGTGGGCAGCATCACTGGGCAGGTTCGAGTTGAGGTGGTTCTGACATTCGAGCCGACCCTTGGGTTCGATGGAGAGAGAAGTGATAGAGATTTTCCTGGTTATAGTGGGAGCACAGATGTCATCTAATGTGGGATGGAGTAGAGAAGGGAGTCACGGAAAGAAATGATGTATCTGATGGTTTAATTGAAGTTCATGAAAGCGGTTGAAAGCCATGAAGGTCATGATCGAACGATATTGGAAACACTGGATGGCGCTCAGAGTCTTGAAGGAAGAACTGGAGTTTGACAGAAAAATATAATGTTGAAAGCAATGTTGTTCATTCACAGATTGATTGTTTTGGAGAGAGAAGATTTTGAGTTCAAACGATTCGTTTTGTTGAATAGTGGAAAGAAAAGTCAATCTTAATGAGCCTCAGTAACTGAGGGTGGCCATGATCTTTTCAAGGTGGGTTGCGGTTCATCATGGAAACGAAAGATGGATGATAAACGTGAGTGATGAATACGAGTCCGGTGTGGAGAGAAGTTCCGACGATGTGGGAAGGCAGAGTGGTCAGAAGTGAAGAGGTGCAAAAATAGAGTTAAAAAAGTTCTTGGCTACATGTCGGGAAGATCATGGCCAGGCTGAAATGAGGTGACTGGTGAAGAGTTTGGGGATTAAGGTTTGGTGACGAACATGAAAGAATGTCCTTTTGCGCGAGAGTGACAGCCAAAGCATGGTAACTAACATGTTTTGTAGTCAGATTTTACGCATGGTGTGAAGGGCAGGGATAAACTCTTCTGCATTATCGTACTGCCAAACTTGCTGAGCCATGAAGGAATTTGTAGGCAGAGAGGCGTTGGCTGACATCCAAGTTCGCACCACCGAATCGTGAAACGGGACATTTGCTGGAAGTGGAGGCAACACACGAGACAGGTTGACGTGAAGGGCTGGGCCGATGATGATGATGATGATTGAGAGCCGATACTGGAGGAGGGTCAGGTGATGCATTTGTTGGTGTTGATGAAGGTGCAATCACGATTGGTCTGGGTCGTGACTTCATGTCTCTCAGGTCACGGGAATGGCGTCCTTCTTCAAAGAATGCAGGCTTCTGGGAAGCAGACAATTTGAATTGTTGAAGTCTCCAAAGTCGTTGCGCACTTCTAGGTAGGGGGAAGATGATTTTGATAGTTGAATCAGCCAGTTGGAGATTGAATCGGAGTTTGGCGATCTTTTCGGCTTGCTGTTGAATTTCTGCTTTCGCAATGTCAAATGCAGCACGGGCGGCGAGGAGTTCATTGGCTTGCTGCTTAAAGAAGCCTTCAACAGGGCGGAGGTTTACCTTAAGGCGCTTTGTCTTGGACCTGGAGAGGTGAAGATTGTGACGGATGGAGAGTTGAAGCACGGAAAAGTGCAGGAAGTTTAAGGAAGGAGCTTTGGTGTTTGTGTTGCCAAGACCGAACAACGGAACTGGATTTGGAGGGACAGCAATAGTTGATGCTGGCGATGGAGGGACTGCCAGAGTCGGATGTGTCGGCTCGAGGATGATGCCGATCGACGCAGGTGATTCCGATTGGCCGTCCTCAGAGGGAGGACCTGGAGCAACAGGTGACATTACTGTTGGCGAAGGCTGAACGTCAGAATTAATGGTTAGGCTGAAGGAAAGGTTGCGACGGGGTTCTTGATTGGCAAGACAGAAGTTTTCTTCTTTTTTACTGGTGGGATTGGGTTTGGATGAGTAGACGAAGCTGGAATATCACAGCAAGAATCGTACCTTGAGCAGTTCTGCGATGATGAAGGAACAACAGATGACGAAGGGGGCACGCCAAGCGGTGAAGCAGGAGGTGTAATTGAGAGAAGTTCCCCAACGTGGGTGGGAGGCCATTGACTGCTATGTGTTGGTCACGTAACCTTTTGGCTTTTTGGTATTTGTGGTCAGCCGATTCTTGATGTTTTTTCATAGTAAGAGTGCAGTCGGCGCGGCTTATTTTGACACAAATCGTGAAATAGTTGCACGTTCTGTGTGGCTATTTGACATTCAGTATGAGGGTCGTAGCGATGTTGCTCGACACAATGGCTGTGCAGGTACCCTTGTCTGATTCTGGAGGAGAGTAGAATGACAGGTCCCCAGAAAGAGCGATGAATGTCGAAGTGTGGCGAGCACCACGAATTCGTGGCATGATTGGAAAAATTAAATTCCACGAGTTTTCATGAAAACGAGACTCTTGTGAGGAGATAATCAGCAAGTTAACAACAGGTTTTCCCGCCTGGAACGAAGCGAGACATTGTGGGAAGCGGAGAGGGGATTCCCAGTGACATGAAGGAGCCAACCCAAAAGGCGGGAAGAAGATGAAGGGTTTTCATCTGAGAGTAGCTGATGCCTTGGGAGGGTGGTGAGAGACGACGAGGAAGCAATGGGTCTGAAAGGCCGAAAGCGGTCTGAAGAAAAGCAGTGGATGGAAACATTCATGAACTGCGATGAGTGCATGGTTGGAGGAGGGGTAAGTTGAATGGGAACCGTGGCTCAGCGACTGCAAGGAAGGCAGCCGGTGAGGTTTGAACATAAGGAGCAGACGAAGGTTCACAGCCAAAAGGCCGGCGGTAGGAAAGTGTTCTTTCTAGGTGACGGGAGGAAGTTGTGTGAAGGTCTTGCAAATTGCTGTTGACTTCGAAGCATTCAGAATAAAACGGAGAAGGATGTTCAATATGGTTTTGTGGGTTCAGAAGGCAAGATGACAAGTCGTGTGAAAGACTTGCATGTTGTTGACTTCGTTTGAAGTTGGGTGAGGAGGAGGAGACCGTGGTTGTCTTGTTGAGGAGTCTTGGGTGCGGGATGAGACAGCTGGAACGAAAGAGGGCGTGATTGGCCGGTGATAAAGTCAGGGTCACAATAAGCAGACAACGTGGTCGACGTAAAAAAAACAGTGCTGCAGTAGATACCAATGGGAGGACGGACGAGAGAGACTCAGTGAGTCAGGAAACAAACGGGTCGAACACGGCGAGAAGAGCAGTGCGGACAAACGAAGGGCGACTGCTGACGACAACTTGAGGGTCGGTAGGTGAAGGGAGGAGGCGAAGTATTCCGGAAAGGGGCAGATGGTTCGGCCGAGACGTCAGGTCAAAGCAGACTGGGTGCGTGGGTCTAGGCGAACAGTGGCAGTAGGAAGCTGCCTTCGAAACCTTGGATAAAGGCTTGTGTTGAGCTGTAGAAATAATAATCTTTATTTTATCCAGTTGAGGATATGCAACAGCACAAAAAAAAAATACAAACACAGAACAAAGAGACATTTGACTGGGGAAAATCACAGTAAACTGTAATAGTTCCGTGTGAACCAATCCAAATAGCATTTTAGATTTGTCCTTGAGAAGACACCCAAGGCTGCAGTATTGAGCATGAGCTCATCTAACGTAGTACGATATCGATCTTGCAGCCGACCAACTCTTTCCACCGAAGATGTCATAACCGCAGCAACAAGCCATCCAGAACAAGCAGATTTCGATACCACTGCACAAAGTGCCCACCCAACACAACCTCAAAAGGTGACATTCTCTGCTGCAATACAACTGGCATGGCTAAGCGAAAAAGAAGGGACACTAAAAAATCTCTTGACAGTGTTGTGATAAAGCGTCTTAAGAGTGACAAGCGCTCTCCTGGTATGCCTCAACCACAGCGAATCACCATACAGAGCACAACAAGATGAGAACAGCCTTGCAAACATGCACATCAACATCCTTAAACTTGCTATAAAAACTGTTAAACGATCTTAGAAAACTATGCTGGCAGCGCTAAATATCCAAATCGTCATGAAGAGAATCAGTGATGATATGTCCAAGATACTTAAAATCAAACACTCATGACAGTTCAGTTCCCCACTAATGGAGACGGATACAACAATGTCAACTCTAGCACATCCATGAGCAATAAAGAAACACTTTCTAACATTAAAAAAGCATGGAATTGCTGGCAACCCACTCAGTGCAAATGTCAAACAGTCTGGTGCCCCACTACCAGCAAGCTTAGCAAAATATCAAAGTTAACCAGATCCAGCGAGGCAGAATACACTTTGCTTCCTCTATCCAGGTAGTACCTAACAGACTCTTTGTAAACAAAGGTTGCATCAGTAGAAATCTGAAGAGCGAGAGAGAATTTCTTGGGTTGATTTATGGATTGGCGGCAATTGCTAGTTGGTGAAGAATGGCGAAGGCGGTCATTACCAAAAGAGTAGACGAAGCTGAAAGATGTCAAGATGTCAGCGATTGTCGGCAACAAAGTTGATGCTTGTGGGTGGCAGGCTGGCCGGTTTCCTCGGCGTACAACAGAATCTTACCTAAGAAAATCTTCAAGAGTTGTGATCCGAAGGAGATGGGCCGACAACAACAGCAAGGACTGCAGGTGGGCGTCCGAAGGAGGGCTTTGAGTTAAAGATCCGTCAGTGCATCTTTGTGACGTGATATAGACAGGGCGTCCGAAGTTTAAGCTGGAAGAACGACCGAATGGCCGACAGAACCGTAAAGTCAGCTGGTGAATGGCGGGCGACTGAAAATGGCTTCCTGGTTACGTCAGGCATCCTATGGCAAGACATCGACGAGAAATCCATTGGTGAAGCAGGAGGGGCGGTTGAAGGTCAACAACAGTAGGGTCTGCGGAATGGCAGGTCGAAAGAGGTTGGATCCGTCAGTGCGTCCTTGTGCCTTGTCATCGACGGAGAGTCCGAAGGAGAAGCTGGAAGGGTGGCCAAAAGGCCGCCGACAACAGCGGGGTTCGGCGGTCGAAGGAAATCTGGGGGGGGGGGGGAGAGATGTCTACCTGGGTGATGGATCCACCAAACAACAGTCGAAGGAAGATCGATGTGGTTGATGAAAACGAAAGCGACATTAGGTTCAGTGTGGACAAAGGTGGGAAGGCACCATGAAGTATATAAGTTCGGGACGTCCAACGGGAACAGATGAAGGCCGCAGAGAAACCGAAGGAGGTGATAAGTCCAAAAGCAATGTAAGAGTCAATGGGCTGACGAAGGCGAGCACATCACAAGCCTTGGTTCAGATGCGTGCCAGGCGACGAGTCGATTTGAAAAAATTAGCGGTGGCTAGCGATTGAAGTCGTTGCATGCGAGGACGACGGGAGAGATGATCATACGGGTTGATCATGGCGAGAAAAGAGCAGTGCGTATGATGGTCCGGTCGAAAGCGGATACGATGGGCTGACGATGATGTTAGGTTAGCAGGCAATGGCTGCCAGGTGGCTAGGTCTTCCGGAAGAAAACGGGCTGAAAGATGGTGAAGCCGGGCGACGGGTCAAGTTCCTAAAGATTCAACTGGAATGGATGTAAAAATGGGTTGACAAACAACCGAAAGCAGGAGGGAAGAACGAAAGCGACCACACAGGTGGAGCGCTATCGGAGGAGTGCGCATGCGTACTCTGGTTGCCAAGCTGGCCTCTTCGTGACAGGCTATGCATATTTCCACCCGACACATAGAAAATTATTTTTTAATTCCAAATTTATGCACATCGCCAGATAATCAAGTGTTTCATACTGAACTGCCATCCGTTTAATTATTGATGTGGGATCAAGATTGGAGGAGTAAAATACCATACTGTTAAACTGTGCTTGGCATCCACTAATGGCATGCACGCTAATCAAAAGGAATCTTGCCTTCATGTAGATTTGTGGATGGCCATGGCTTGAAGCAAATCACTTTGGGAGTTCTGAAAGAACGAAGTTTAACAAAGAAATAAAAAATGTACATACATAATAGAGAAGGTTCACTTTAATTGAAAAATTATGTACAAGAACACACATCAGAAAACAGAAGTGAGAGACAACTACAGAAGATGCTGCCTCAGCCTTTTTGCAAAAGAAGCAACATTTTTTACACCAACACAATCGAACAATAAATTATTCCAGTTGATCACAGTACGTGGGTAGAAGGAGTTCTTGTCTTGAAGTAGTCATTACTGGGTTGCCAAACAGCATGGTCATGTCTGCCTAAGTAGTGGGGCTGTTTTAAACGCACTGCAGGATCAACAATGGTGCCTCCGTGATAGCTCTTGTGGAGCAGCTTGATGCTTGCTATTTTTCTATGATCTTCCAAAGTAAGCAAGTTACGGCTAGCCCTCATTTGAGTAACACTCTTGAACGACTGAATTGGCCCGTAGTAATCGTAACTGCTCTGAACTTCCTCCAAATGTTTTATAAAGTCATGATAAAGGTCCCAAATCGCACCAGAGTATTCCAGAATAGTTCTAGACATGGACAAATAGGCAGACAGTTTAATTTTTTGTCTGAACCTCGCAGGACCCTACTCAAGAATCTAATTCTGCCAGTAGCTGTCTTTTCAATATCCTTTTGTGATCTTCCCAGGCGAGACTGGAATTAAATAGAAGGTAATAGAATAGAAGGTGTCCGCCAATAAGCTGATAGCTTTTTTAAGGCTCAAGCGGCAAATGTTAAGTGGCATATACCACCATCAGGACAAGTTTGTTTTTTTTGCCACACGAGGGAGGAAACCGGAGAACCCAGAGGAAACCCTCATGCAAAGGGGCAAACAACTGGAGAAAAACGCGAACATATACACTTCCCTTCACCAGGATTGAACCCGGGTCTGTAAGAAGCCAGAGATCACAGCTGGGACCAAGACGCCTAGTAAATCAGACGCCCCAGTGCTCGCAGCTACCCGTGCACCCGAATCTTATCGCTATTAACTCTAGTGAGATCATTCCCATTGATGGTGTAATTCCCAAGGATGGGTAATTTACGTTTGGTAATGGACATCACCTTAGACTTGTCAGGGTTGAGTCGCATGCCCCAGTTGTCACACCAGGTTTTCATAATATCAATAAGAGATTGTACTAAGACAATATCATACCAGTCCTGGATACGCATTCTGAGGGTACAGTCGTCAGCGAAAGCAGCTCCGTTCTTGCCTAAAGCAACCAAGACATCATTAAGATATGGAATAAAGAGAAAAGGACCACAAACTGAGCCTTGGTGGACACCCGACCCAACCAGAAGATCAGAGGACATTTCCCCATCCACCAAAACACTTTGAACACGGTTAGTAACGAAGGATTCAAACCAGAAAGCAAGAGCACCCAACTTGTAGGTACACAGCTTCTGATCCAGAAGGTAATGAAGAACCTTATCAAAAGTCTAGGATAACAACATCAGTTTGGCCTCCCCTTTCATATTTTCAGCTAGCTCATGAATAAGTTCCACAAGGAACAGTTCCATATTCAGGCCAAAGCTTGGGCGGAACATGAACAAAATGGGTCGAAACAAAAAGCAATGGACAGTGGACATACCGTACACCTGGTAGGCAGAGTCGGACTGGGTAGGAAAAGGCGCCCGTGCCATTTATCGAAATAACCGGGGAGGGGCGCCATGCGTTTTACGGGAAACTTCAAGTGATGGTGCCTCCAACTGTCAAGGGGTTTGGAGAAGCGCTCTAATCTCCCCAACAGCAGCAAAGTCCGGGGGTCGAGCTAAAGAAGCTTTACTTATTTTCATATTCTATCGTCATTTCTGGCTTTGGAGTGCATACGCATTTTACATTTCAAGTAATGCTAGTTTTTGCAAATTTTGGAGTGTGCTGGAGATAGGGGAGTGAGTTTTTAAAAATGCATTAAAAAAGTAGGCTAAGTAAAGGGAGGGAGAAGTAAGAAGGGAATTATTGCCTGAAAGGAAAGGTTATCAGCGGACAGGGAATCCAAAACCATCCATTTTTCTTGGCGGAGAAGAGAAAAAAATTGACTACACCAAAGGGGCGCCGAAAGTATGGTAGCCTATAGGGCGCCTGTGCCATTGGCACAATGGCACTATGGCCAGTCCGAGCCTGTGGTAGGCTAGACCGTAGCACCTATTGTAACCAGAAGGCAATGAAAGAGTACAATGTCCTGCTACGAGCTCTCCAACATTACTTGGAAATAACACAAATTCCTTGCTTCATCACATCCTACTTCTGAAAGAACAGTTCCTCCTACCCCCCTCTTCCTTCAAGATAAGATTACAGGAGAAATGCTTCCATTACCATCGACTCCTTTTAAATTGGGAAAATGGATTTGTAAAGTCGTGCCTATATGAACTTGGCACAAATGTTGGACTCACAAATTAAGGGCACTGGCAGTTCCTGGGCCTACGGGTGCGGCTCCACTAATTGAAGTAGTTGCTGCCTGTTCATGGACCCACAAAAACTCTTTCATTAGACACTAATGGCTCAAGTGGTACCAAAAACATGTAAAAACATTTAATTGCTGGAAGTTGTGTCGGAAATTAAGTGAATTACATATTAAAACCGACTAATTGCAAATTAAAACTGTAATTGCATATGAGATTTTCTTATTGGGAATATTGGGAAGTAATTTAACTGCATCCTGCTAAGAATTGATCTTTTGCACGCTTACAATAATCATGACGTTTCATCGTTCCTAATTTTGTAACGACACCGCTTTTGCTTTCATGCTGCCATGTGACCCCATTTTATCTACAAGACCAGGCCAGGCCAGACCAGTAGAGGTCCATGGGTGAATGAGAACGACAGTTTGTTCGGAAAGGATGGTCAACGCCGAGCTCATCAAGTCCCTTTCCCGCCAAATACATTGCAATGATCTAAATAAACACACAATTTAAGTAAGCTTTCCTTACAGAGGACGGATGAATTGGAGCCTACTCGGTCTACGGAGTAAAGTGTGCCCGTTACCCTAAATTATTTAAGCTTATTAACACTAAATATTAATCCAGCTGTGCTTCTTCCACTTTCACTTCACTATATTTACCGGTGTACGTCTTTGCATTAAGTCCCGAGTAAAATATCACTGTAGAGTCTAGTTTGAAGTAATCCATATCGTGGTAGTTAGTCCAGAACTCCGTGTTATCACTACTTGTTCCCAAGTCGAAATGTTGCCAAACGTGAGGCGGAGCCATTATAAGGAGGCTTCCCTCGACATCATAGTGACGTAGTGGTCTTAGGAGTGTAATAACGGATTGCCGAAAATCCAGGATTGGAGAGGATACTCGGACTCCAAAAAACAAAAACGGTTTTTTCCCCTAACCCGTTAACACATATCTACAAAAATATTAACGTTAGGTCAGCCAGCCGACATTCAACACAAATAACAAGGTACGCAGAAAAAAATCGTGCCTGGGCATTACAGTTACGTCACTAACCTCACTGCGGACAAAATAATTACAACAGGTAAGTATGAACTCTCCGAACTAACATGTAAGTGAGCAACTCAATCCGAAGCTAACATGGAAGCAGGTAAATGTTAAAAAAAAAAAACTACTATTGGTGAGAAACCAGCCAAAGAAGGTTGGTACAAATCCTTTTCTTCTTTAACCAAAAAAAAACATGAAAACAATGCAGGTAAGTACAGGGTAAAAATAATCATAAAATAAAACAAATCTGGCACCTGGTTATGACACATCATGCAAATAGGTAAGTATAAACACGTGTTAGCAACTGCTGGCAAACCGCATCCCAGCAACGAATGCCCCTAAAAGACCTGATAAACTACACCTATATACGAATATCAGTAATATGTCGTAGAGCCTAATAACGATCTGCCATAAGGACAGGTAAGTATAAAAACGTTAAATCATGAAATTCATAAACTTCTGCTGCAAAAGATGGTCTTTCCGCAAGTAATAAAAAACAACAGAATGCTCAAAGAACATTAAACATTGCAAAAATGGGTAAGTATATAAGATGTTAACAACCATGCTCCAAGACTCATGGAACATCAAAAAGAACATGTAAACAAGAAAAAAAATTCCTCCTCCACAAATCCCCGTCACCATTAACTAACGCCCTTAAGATTAGGTTCTATCTATTCCAAAAAAAAAAAAAAAACCTGTGATAGGCTGCTATGCCAATCACACAAATGCAAGGGGGTAAAAAACTGTTAGACATATACACGTCTTTATACTGGCCTGATCCCTGTTGTGATAGTGGTTATCCAGAAAGTTGACAATTGTTACTGATTGTTCATGACACACTGTCTGGCCCTTCGTCACTGCCCTCGTCAGACGAGATGTCTCTGTAAAGTGAGGGTGTACCGTCCGGAGCGTCGAAAATTCTAAATGTCTACCGGTTCTCGTAAGCCTACAAATGGCGAATTCGAGGTCGCTGTATGTGGCTCGTCCGTCCACCACATTATACCTGTTGCGATGCAATTCTTCGACGCACTCAAATGCTGGTTCACCGTTACCAGTAATTCCTCGCTCATATCCAGTGATTTTAGCTTCACAAATCATTTCCTCCTAGTCTCGTGCTCGCCACAGCTGTGCTGAGACGTCCAGGTGATTGGCGCATTTTCCTCTACCATATTTTAGTCTAAAGACAGGTTTTCTCACATTTGGTTGCCTGGGTGCCCACCGCATTACTTCATAATGGTCGTCTTCTGTGTACAATTGCCGGTCGTCATCCATTCATTGTTGCCTAGCTATAATTTTACGCACTACCTGCAGTACCTCCGCCGCTAGGCCTACCCTCCCTGCTTTGGCGCTTGTACAGAGAGGTTGACGCCTCGGTTGCCCTTCTTCATCTTTTTCTACATTGCACTACAATCAGAGCATAACGCACAATGTTGATTCGGCAGTTTTCCTTTCTAAACGTCACACGGCAACACAGAGATTGAGGGAACATCACGGAGAGAGGGAAAAACAATCACTGTCCCGAAATTATCCCACTCCTTTGACCACTTAGTGGTTGAGTGGTTGGCTGCTACTTTGTCGTATGGTGGGTGCGGGTCCCGGTCTCCTCTATCTTACCCTTGCCTCCAAAATGTCACGTGGAGTGTGTTATTGCCAGAAAGAATTCGGTTTTTCCGCTAATGTTCGATGTAAACAAACTTTTCCTGCAAATGCTGTGTGGGTCCCTTAGGCGATCTGGGGGTGGCTCTCCACTTTACCACCCATTGTGAAAACTGGAATCTCCAAAATAGCCCCGCTTTCTGCCAGCTTGCTGTATCGTAGTTGACCATCGCTACTCCACCCCCCCCCCCCTCCTTTTTTTCTTTTTTTTTTGGGGGTGGTGGGGTGGGGGGCCAGGAGCCCAAGAAAAAAAAAAAGAAAAAAAGGATGGGAAAGAATGTATTTTGGCAAAATCTTCCTTGCCCTTGCACACCTTGTAGTCCACAGTTCGTATTTTCACTGTCACACTTCTGCAAAAGTCATTTTTATCTCGTGCACAAACAATAAGAACAACAGAAGCTGATGTTTTCAAATAAAACTGCTGGAAACTTAAGTGCAATTAGCGTTCATCACTTCTGCACACGACCAACAATGTTTCTTGGCCGCAGTGAGTAACGTGTGCTAATTTCTTCTTGTGATGAATCTTCGTCTGCTTTAATTGCGGGTGTAATCCCGTTATTTAATAATGTTGAGACAGGTTCACTTTTGATGTCAACAGAACTTATGAGTAAGCTTGCAGTCGGCTGCTGGCCCGACGGAAAAACACGCGTTTCTTCATCTATGTTCTGTTTGTCATCTGTGGCATTTCTGGAGGTTTGGGAGACGTCTCCCCCCCCCCCACCCCCAACCACCAACAATTTTGACACATTGTCGTCCTTCAGCTACCGTTTGCTGTTTTTCGTTGCCTGTTGATGCCACTTCGTCGTGTTTTGCAAAAAATGGTCGAAGCTCCCCAGAATTTACACTGTCAAAATTTTTGCCCCATTTACAGTGTTGTAACTGGTACGTGTTCCATGAATGGCTTGCAAACTCCTGGTAATTCCCTTAGCTACTGAACTAAGAAAGTCGTTATTTTCATGACCAGTTATTCTATTGCAAAGTCTTGATTGGTGTGACGTTTGTCATAATAAATTTTATGATGGTTCCTAGACTTTAACAACGAGTCTTTCGTATCTTGATGTATTTTCATGAAGCCCTCTACCGAGCTTTCCTGCGTTGCCGCGTGCTGTTTAGCATCTTCCTGGTGCCTGGTGCCTTTAATGGTTGCCAATTCTGTTGGCCATGGTTGTGCCAACTCTCGTCCTAGACATAAAACGACCGGCGAAAAATCCTCTTGCTTCTTTCACAGTAGACCGTAACGCGAAGCAGATTTCTGGCACATGGTCTGCCCAGTCTAACTTTTGCTGTGTTAACGTACGCAAAATCATCTTAATGCTTTTGTTAACAATTTCTACAATATCTGACTGAGGTCTCCAGGCTGTCGTGTGGGTAGCTTCTACCCCTTCCCGCTGCAAAAACTGCAGATATGTCTTTCTGTAGAAAATTTTTGCGCTATCAGACAATATGCTAATCGGACTGCCCCAGCGTCTAAAAACATCATGTAAACACTTCACCACTGTGCAGCTTTCGCACTTCTAAGTGGGTAAATTTCGGGGTAAGCCGAAAAATGGTCTACAACTACCAAAAGATAGTGACTTTACCAGGGGACCCACAAGGTCTACTGATAATTTAAAGAATGGTTTCACTTCTGGTTCCATCACTGGTTTTTGTACCCTACTTTACACACTTGCCATGCCACGCATGTTTTGATGTAAGCTGCTACGCCTTTTCTCATCCCTAACCACGTACAGTGGCGCTTCAGTTCTGACAGAGTCTACAAGATATCGAAATGTGCATTGCCAACTGAACACTGTACCACCTCCACTTTGTTGCAACTGCTTGGGTATCACGATAAGTACATGATCAATCCCAGTGCTTGCATCTCTTAGGTCGCTTGATACAAATGTTCTCACTAGTAGGCCTTCTATGACGCTGTAGGTCCCTGCATTAGGCCTCACTTTCGCTGTCACACCGGTTCTTCCTTCCTGTAGCCTCTTTATCTTGCGCTGAATGACCTTATCTGATGCTTGCGCTAGCCTAATTTCCTACAGTGTAGGAAAATGTGGTACGTTTGCATCTTGCAGTCTGTCATTTGACAATCTGCGTGCTTAGCGCCGTCTTGGACCCTGTTGCCGACATCCTTGGAGTTTGGCCATTCCTAGATTAGCTCTTCAGCCGCACGCGTCCGTAATGCACTTGATTGTGAAGCCCTAACCAGACTGGCTGCTCGCGGCTGCACGGAGTCGCAGTATGGTGCAAAAAAGACTTCAATATTGGTCCTTACTGCAACACCAACGATACGATTGCAGCTATTTTGACCTTGTAGGCACGCAGTCACGCATTGCTTCCCACGAAATTTTCTTCTGTCTGGAGAGGCCTTGAATCTTTGTCATGCAATCCTACAAATACATTGTCTTGACGTCTTGTGCGTGTTGCTCCCGCGAACTCTACTTGAACCTCTCCATCTCCTGATGTTGACTTTGATAATTTTTGGTGCTCCCGGCTGCTCACGATTGGTGCTTAGTTCTTGACTGCACTGCTGCTGTCGTATCTGATCTGTGGTCTCACTCGGTGATCCTTTCCTACCTTGCTGCACTGTTGTGCATGGCACAAATGGCTTTGCTTCTGCATTGAGTGCTGTAGTTTCCGTCATGGTGCCCCTGATGCCTAGTTCATCGGCTGAAAATGAAACTTTCTTCCTACTTCCGCATTTTGCTGGTAGCTCATAGTTGCGAAGTATGCTGCTTACTGGAGTCAACTGAACATCTTGCCTCTTGTCTTGAGCACTGTTTACCGGCGAGTTGCTCTGTGCCTTCTGCTGGATTTCTTGACTTTGCTTGCTCCATTCGGTCTTGGAAGTCGTTGCTTGAGTTGTAAGGCCTGTTACCGCTCCCGGATGTGTCCCTGCACCATCCTGGTTACCTGTGTTGCCTAAAGCTTCCTGCTTACTTCCCATTTCTTGTCTACTTCCTGGACTGTCTTTTCTCTGCTCATCCCTATTGGAAAGATCAGAGTAGAGTCTTGTCTCTTTCTGGGAAATGTAGTCGGCTGAGATGTTATCTTTTCCTTTCCTATGGATGACTGTAAATGACATTTCTTGTAGACGGACTACCCATTTGACAATCCTTCCTGTGGGATTAGGTAATCCCATTACCCACTTGAGAGCGCTACGGTCAGTCTCCAGAAAGAAGTGGGTAGTCCACAAATCCTTGAAACTTGGTAATCCAATAAACAGCTGCTGCCAATTCAAGTTCTATAGCTGTGTAGCGAGCATCAGCATCACTGGTCCATCTGCCCGCAGATGCCACTGGCACTAGTCTTCGCCCAGGCACTTGCTATAATAATATCGCTGACAAGCCTCGCGAACAAGCTGTAGGTTTGCCGCGCTCCCAGCCGAAGCCATGGCGCCAGAAGGAGAGAGGGACAATTTTGCTAGATAATTCCAATTGGAAATTCCTAGGATCTTTTACATGCCACAATCGACATGAGCATGCAGCATCACAGGGCCCTTCTCTTCCCGAAAATATCAGGGGTGGCTTAGATCAGGATCGAGCCCAGAACCTTTCACACATGAAATGGCCATGCTACCTTGCCCCATCCTCGCCAACAAGCACTCTAATTTATGGTAAAAGGTTGTGTCAAATCTGGCAACTTTAGAGTGCAATCAATAAGTTGCTCCTTCAATCTCTCCACTGCCGCTTCACGTGCTGCATCTGTTCCATTCGCTGCCTTTTTTCAGCAAATTGTACAGCGGCATACAGGTGAGATGTACATTACCGTTTAGCTCGTACAATGCTGGCAGAGGAAGATTTTAATCAGTGCGTGTCAAAATGCATCAGCTCATTACTGGGTTCCGATGACTTCCTGTCATCGCTAGTTCGTGCTATTGTTAAGCCCGTAGTGCAAGCAGTCATTGTCGAGCTAAAATCTTCCATTGACTTAAATACAGAGGCTGTACACGAGATTAAGAATGAATTAAGTTTGTCAAAGCCGAAAACCAACGTCTTGTTTCGGTCGCGACTAAAAAGTGTGATGACCTTGAGCAATACACGCGGCGCAACAATCTCCGGGTTTTCGGGATACCCAAAAGACGGGGTGAGGATTGTGACGCTCTCGTGATAGACACGGTTAAAAATAAATTGCAGGTGAACATTACCAAAGATGATATTGACAGTGCTCATCGCATATGGGCCCAAGGGTAGCAACTCTGCCCGACCCATTATTGTGAAATTTGTCTCATACCGGAAACGTGCTGAGGTGTTCCGTTGCAAAAGGAACTTAATAAAACGGGAATTACGATTAGGGAGGACTTGACCACTGAGTGGCTTGCATTTCTTCGTAACTCTATTGAAAAATTTGGCGTGAAGTCGGTGTGGACCATGGATGGCAACATCGTTGTAAATCGTGATGGGAACAAGGTATTTCTACAGAACATGGACGATCTCTACCACATGCCAAGTCCCAAAACTGACAAAACTATCTCCTCAGATAATTCTGCTGCTGAACAGTCTACTCGCACTAAGACTTGAGATTTTCAGTTGAGAAAATCGCTCAGTGATCTCCTATAGGCTCGTATTTTTTTTCTCTCCGAATTGCTTTATGATGTTCATAATTCATCACCCATATTTCAGTCACTTCATATAACTGTGTTGGCATATTGCTTCGTGTTTTTTGGGATCCGTGTTTCCAGCGTATTGTATTTCCTGCAGCAACACCTGCTTCCCCCCCACCTTTCCCCATTTTGCACTCTCCTACACTTGCTGTAGCCAGTACCACTACGTGTATTTTTTGTTATCTTGTTTTGTATGTGTCGCCCATCTCAATGTGATCCTTTTTCTTCCTTCAGTATTGATGCTAATCTCCCTTCCTCCTGCCTCAAGTAAAACTCCTATTGTTCCTCTTCTGAACTAATACACAGTGTCGAAACTTTATCACACCATTGGCAATCATTTCACACTTATTGGTATAAATGCCCAAAGTTTAAATGCAAACTTCCCTCAACTTATAACTTTAACGGAGTCACTCCATGGACTACCTAGTATTATCGCCACGACAGAAACTTGGATAGAAAATGGTCAAGGTAACTTGTATGGTCTCCCTGGTTATGATAGTATTGGCAAAAATGACCACACAAAAAAGAATGATCATGGCGGTGTAATGTTTTACATGAAAGACCACATCGATTTCAAACTATGAGATGATTTATGTTTGGAAACTAGCAGATATGTTGCGCAGTCAGTATTCATCGAAATTAATCATCGGGCACACAAAATATTATTGTTGGTGTCGTCTATAGATAACAAGGTAATTTCACCGAGTTCAAAGAATGTTTAAGTAGGGTACTGACTAAGGCGTCTAAAGAAAACAAACTTTTGTATATCGTGGGTGATTTAACATTAATCATGATTAAACCATGATTAAACCACGATTTTAACATTAATCTTCTCGATTCAGACAATGATACACAGGCATCTCGTTTTATTGATACTGTACAATGTGCTGGGCTTGTGCCCACCATCAAATTACCCACACGTATGACTAGAACATCATCTAGCCTGATTGATAACATTTTCTCTAACAATATCATTGACCCTTACTTTTCAGTCGTGCTTACTGAACCCATCTCGGATCATCTCATTACAGTTCTTACCACATATCTTGGAGGCTCTTTCCATCAGCCTGATACTAACCTTAAACATATTTGCCATTTCAGCCCCCACTCTGTTGCAAATTTTAAGGCAGCTGTTGAAACTGCAGAGTTTTGCCCTGCTGATGTTTCTTGCGCTCAAGCCGTTTACACCCACTTTTCCACTTCCTTTCTGAACTTGTATAACAAACATTTCCCCTTAAGACCAGTTCGCACATCAAATAAACAGAAAAACAACCCCTGGATAACAGCAGGCATCATCACCTCCTGCACCAGAAAAGGCGAACTATATCGAACGTTTCTTTGTTTCCCATCAGCTAGTAATGAACAGGCCTATAAAGTTTACAATAAAATTCATGTAAAAGTTGTTAAGGCCGCAAAAAATAACTACATTAAAAGCGAGCTTCTGCTGGCTGCCAAAAACGGACATGGGCTATTGTGAACTCCTTAATAGGAAATAAGAAAAGAAACACTTCCCCCAAGGCTCTAAAACATATGGGCAATATGCTGAACAACTCGCTGGATATTGCTACTGCTTTTAATCACTACTTTGTCACGGTTGGCCCTAACCTTGAAAAAAACATACCCACTATTAATGATCTTAAGACTTGACAAACCCTGTAAGCCACACACCAACTCACTTTTTTTTTTTTTTTTTACCCTAACGACTTCTCACGAGGTTTGTCAAATTATCAAAAATCTTTCCTGTACATCCTCTGTTGGGAGTGATGGTATCTCAAGTAAAATTGTAAAAGATGTGGCTGATAAAATTGCTCCTGCCTAGGCTTCCATTATTAACCTATCTTTAGAACAAGGCCTTTTCCCATCTGAATTGAAAGCCGCTCGAGTTATACCTGTTCACAAAACTGGCGACAAGCTTGACTTTAGCAATTATAGACCTATCTCGATACTGCCTGCTTTTTCTAAAATTTTCAAGAGTGGTCCATAGAAGACTGTACTCTTTACCTCACCTCCAACAATACCCTTACTGATCATCAGTTCGGCTTCCGTGCTGGAAAGTCACCTGATATGGCCACATTAACTTTCAAACAAAATATCATTTCTGCATTTGAAAGCAACCTTTTCACTATTGCTGTCTTCATCGACCTTAAAAAAGCTTTCGACACTATCAATCATGGAATCCTTCTTGACAAACTGTACCGTCATGGCATCCGCGGCACTCCCCATACTTGGTTCGCTAATTACTTACCTGACAGAAAACAATATGTGGACTGTTCTGGTGTCTGCTCTTCCACTGAAAAGATTACCTGTGGTGTACCACAAGGGTCGATACTGGGGCCCCTTCTCTTTCTACTTTATATTAATGACTTGCCAGCGGCCTCTATTGTTCTGAAAATGATCTTGTTTGCTGATGACACCACGCTGTACCTTCCAGGAAAGAACATAGATATTCTCAAAGATACCTTAAATTCGGAACTAAATAAAATTATGGGTTGGTTGAATCGCAACAGACTATCCTTAAACTTAGATAAGACACACTTCATGATCTTCCGACCCCATCAAAAATGGTGTGAAGATGACCATCCTGTTAATATGAATGGCGTCCGCTTATCGCAAGTATTTTCTACCAAATTTTTAGGTTTAACAATCGATAGTCACCTCAACTGGAATTCTCGCATAAATTATATTGCAAACCTTATCTCCCGAGGTACTGGCATCTTACACAAATTAAGTCCTACACTCCCGACATCATCACTATTAATTCACCCATATCTTAACTACTGCACCCTAATGTGGATGAACACTGGGAAAATGAATAAAGTTTGTTTACTCAAGCTCCAAAAAAAGCTGTAAGATCTATTTTGCACCAACCCTCCAGGCAACATCCCCGGCCACTTTTTAAACAACTTAAGATCCTACCAATTCATGATTTTGAATCGTATAAGGTTGGCCTATACACATTTCAAAGCCTGCGTACCAATCCTAATTTTCTCAAGCGAAACTCCAATATTCACACTCACTTCACTTGAAGCTCATCTCATCTTCATCAGGATTTTCATCGAACACAGTCAGGTGCCCGATCCTTAATGGGACAAATCCCTCACATCTGGAATAATATTCCTGGTGATTTAAAGAATTCAAACATTACTGTAATTTCTTTCAAAAAAAAGCTTCGTGATTACCTTCTTGCCAAAGCATCCATCGATATTGCCTAATTTAGTTCACTCCCCCCTCTCTCTTGCCCGCTTGTCATGTTTTGTCACTCTCGTCATGTTTCGTTCTTGTCCTTGTCATGTTTTGCCACTCTCGTCCTGTTTCGTTCTAGTACTCGTCTTCCTTTTTTTCACCTTCTTTCTGTGTTTACGCTTTGTCTCTCACTACGTTTTTTACTCATGCCTTTAAGATTATTTTGTATTTCGATATTTTTTTCTTCTCTAAACTTATTTTACGTGTGATTTGTAAATACACGCTAGCTAACTTTTGAAATTTTGTAAGCAAATTGTACGTTTGTCACTCTGTACGTATTGCTGTTTCCTGCATTACACATGCTGGGTTTGAAAAGACTACAATGTCTTATGCAGTGTTTTTTCGTCGTTTGTATCTCACCAATGTGAAATAAATGCCCATCTCGCTCTCTCTCTCTCTCAGATGGAACCCAGGGATGAACTGACGGTAACAAAACACCCGTAATGCTCGAGTAATCTTCGAATCCCCTTGGGTGTTGGTAATCCCCGGATTACCTCAACATAATCTGACTTGGGTGTGAATGAACTTGGAGACTATATACGGCCGAGCAAGAACACAGAAGAATGCCTTTTCTATGTTAATTGTTAATCCAGCATTCTGAAGGTGTGTTAGCACGGTAGCAATGTCGCTAAGGTGCTGTTGGTAATTCAGAGAGAAGATAATTAAATCATCGACGTAAGTGCAACATATTTTGTACGGATCTTCGCCAAATACTTGGTCAATGAGTCTTGCAAAACAAGCTGGTGCATTCTTTAATCCGAATGGAAGCCGATTAAAGAAATAACTGCCACGGAAGCTTTTGAATGCTGTCTTCCTCTGGAAACTCTCTGCCAGAGGCACTTGTAAATAGCCCCCCTATCAAGTCCAGCACAAAAAAAATATTTTGCAGTTCCTAGCATTGCAAACACTTGATTAATCCTATTACAAGGCATTTGGTCCTGGGGGCAAGAAGAATTTAATTTTCGGAAATAGATGCAAAATCGTTTCTGTCCCGGCAAACCGTGGCATTTGGGGATCAGAACAGGAGGAAAAGACGAGGGACTGATGCCCTGCGACATGACCCCTTGTGAAAGCCAGACATTGATCTAATCCGACATTATCTTCTGTGTACCGAAATAACATGCTCTATATGGAATGCTGATAGGCTTTGTTCCCGGCTCCAACTCAATCTCATGCTCCATGAGGTGTGTGCATCCCAGTTTAGAGGTCAGCACTCTTGTAAATTGTCTCAAAACCTTTCTCAGTTGACCTTGTTCTTCAAGAGAGCAGTGGGCCTTAGCAATGTTCCCTTCTATCTGCTCCCAATCTTCTTTTGCTTGTTTGGCTTCTAACTTGCGTGATGAGTCACCCTCTTCTCTCGTCTTCAGAATGCGTGCACACCTTGTTCTCTCCTCTTGTGTGGCAAAAGGCTACACTGGTCCTACGCCCACTCTCCATCCCCCATTCTTAATGTCTACCACTATGCTAGTGCATGAAGGCTCGTCCATTACTAATTCATCGGATGGTCCTGGCAAAATAAGCACTGGCTGCTTTAAGTGACCCACGCCGGAGTTACTGCCTTGAACCAACAAGAAGGTTATCTTTGGTGTATGGTGGATTACGTGACCTATAGCCTCTAGCTGTGCTGCTAAAATTGCATTGCATGTCGTTGATGGAGCCCCAGTGTCGAGCAGCGATATTGTTCTGATCGACCAATTGTTACGGCCAACAATGGTCTTCTTCCGTACGAAGTCTCCGCGTGGAGGCCCTTAGCTTGATTAACTATAGACATTTCGACTCGCATACTAGTGTCTTGCTTCATGGGTGTGTTCATTTTCCGTTTCCGAAGTCGTTTTTCCTGCAGACAGCCAAATTCTTTCTGCTGAAGCTACGGGTATGGCCTCCCGGCTCCTGAGTTGGTTGGGAGACCATTCGGTCCGTTTTTTGGCTGTGTGTTGGGACAGTCTGCGTGGAAATGATCGCTAGACCCCCATGAAAAACAGTTGTTGTGCGTGGGTCTTGGTGGCTTCGTCTTCCTACTGTTGTGTGCGGGTTGGGTAGTCTCGCCATTTACCCGCTGCTGTGTGATCTTTTCTTCCGACTGGTAACGTCCTGCAAAAAATCCCCTTCGGATCTAAAGAAGCTATGGAACATTTAGAGGTGGTAGCCCTATGCTCAGGTCGTGTACCCCTAGCTGGCACTGTGTGGAGCACATTGGCTTTATGTTCTTCTTCTTTCTTCTTTTGGGTAGCTTGTTCACTGTTGGCCTTTGGTTCACTCCAAAATAAAGATGACTCAATCGACTGTGAAGCTGGTTTGGGATTTTTGTAGGTCCGCTGCCGTAATAAAAATTCACATATTGCTGGCCCTTCCTTGGCCAACTGCCGCAGAGAATCAAACTGTTTATTATACAATAAAGTATGGAAATCTGGGTGTAACTTTCTGTGTGTAACTGTGTAACTCGTGTTGCCTCGGGCGTAGTGGGGTCGATGCGCTCATAAAATTCATTAATTGCTCTTTTTCCACTTGGTAACGATTGTCCAACTCCCTACGCAAATCTTCAATGTAGCATGGGCTCAAAAACTCTTAATCTGAAGGCATCTACAAACTCTTGGCACGTTGCAAAAGGTCCACTAAAATGTGCCATTCATCTGCTGTACCCACTAAGCTTGTGGGTAAAACTGTCTTTAACACAAATTCGTCACTTAGGTGGTAAGCTGTGATGTATTTCAAAAGTGCCTTAAGGTATTTCTCAAGAGTATGGCTATCTCTGTACCCACTATATCGGGGGAGATTTATTTTCAGATTTTTGTACCCTAGAATACAGCGTGGGGTCTCAAAGTTATTTCTTTTTAAGGCTAAGTTGTCCTGAGTTTGAATGAAGTCTCTAGCACTAACGGTTCCCGAGTTAGCACCCATACTGCTAGTCTGGTGGTGTGCAGTGAAGCTGTCCTACTGACTAGCCTCCCTCTGCATTATCATTGCATTCAGTGTTGGAACGGTGTCTCTATCTTTATTAGAAGCGAAGTTACAATCTAGCCTAGACGCGCATATGCCCACTGAGTTGTCACTACCCGGCATCAGTCGCCTCGGCCCCTCGGCCAACGCCCCCGCATCGTGTCGGATGGAGTCCGCTCAAGCGATTGCGTGATAGAGCTGATAGCCGCTCGCTCCTTCTCTTCACTTCCACATTCCAGAAACCAAGCTGGCCATCCCTGTGTTCTCCCCGGCTTGCCGCTCATCCCCTGTCGCCAAGTTTTCTTTGCTCGGTCGTAAGACCTTCAACCTTAATTCGGCACATGTACAATTCGTCTGACTAGATCGTGGGTTCGAATTATACAAGCAAGAATTATTATCAGCAATGCCTCTATTTTCCGTAGGCCTACTAAAATGTGTAGCACGCTGGTGTGTGATGCAGGTCAGCTCGTACGCAGTCTTGAGCGCATGTGCGTGAAAGGTTGAGTCGTAGTCGATGTGCATCGCTGTGATTTCGTTGTTACGTCACCACTAGCCACGCCTAAGTGATTCAAAACGTAGCGCATTAAATCATGTTCTTATGTTGCTGAAATCCATTGTTCAAATGACAAACTGCCATTTGCATATAATTTATTAACACTCAACAAGCCCTGCTCGCGCATCTGCTGATGCCGTGGATTTCTCATTAAATGTTAATCTGTTGGCTTGAACGGTAAAGTGTTATTGAAGTCAACTTGTGGTGTGTTGGATCACCTCCTTGGATGCCCAACACGTGGCTTTTCGCCTCTTTCCGTGCGGTATTGCCTGCACGACAAGCATAGACTTGGCATAGAGCCCGAGGTTGAAGATTTTAATGACGGCGAAATTTTCTTTTCTTTCGCCGCGCTCGTGGTCGGTAAATTCCACGAAAGATAAGAAATTGACCGAGTGGTCACCTTGCTGTAGTGAGCCCAAAATCAGCTCAGAAAATGTCTGGCTTGGTATGAATTCGTCTATTTTATTATCACGAAATAAAACTGAAATATTAGGGTCTGAGGTGCCCTGACTTGAATTGTGGGATACTACGTCTGAAACTTTGGGTGTTAAATCACGATCAACAACCTAAAAAGCAGCAGAAAAAGAGAAGTTGGAAGAAATGCGAGAAATACTCGTACAGCCACAAAAATCGTAACAGCTACACCTAATCACAAAACAATCGACACATTTCACAAAAGGACAGGACTGTCCTGTAAGAAAACACTCCCCTATTCCTTAAAGCATATCAGAATCCCCGATCATTCCACACTGATCAAACATTCTATTGCCTAACACATGCAACTGGTGACCACAATTAATTTTCACGGGTGAAAAATTACTGTGTGACGCGCCATCAAAACTGACGTCACCATTACGTATCTCTCCACACAAATTATATGCCCTGGGTTCCTCTAAGAAAACTTTATCACACAAGTTATCAGACAAATTATCAGAACTGGCATTGATAATACACAGCTCTTTGAGTGGGCGTGAACAGATCTGTTATTAACCCCTGAAAAATCAAAACTTGCACTAGCAAAATCATGGTTTTTAACATTATTTTGCATATGTCCTAGAATGCTAGTAGCGTTCGTTTTACTTATTTTACTACTGGAAATGCTAAGGTCTAGAGTATTCATTGTTTCTGAACAGTCATTTCCAGTTCGTTCATAGTTTACCAGTGAAATAGTTAATTCTTGATGCTGAAAGTACGAACTTTCTTCACTAGTGGACCATAAGGAAGTTTTATAAAAACACATTGACTTCGTGGGGGGGTGTTCCCTCTCCATTTTGCAATGTTTGGAAGGTTTTGGAAACTAACTGTGCTGTAGTTCCACACTTCCTAAAAAAAAAGTCTGATGCAAACAGGGTTTCAAAATCACATCTTTGAATGTTCTCAAGAACGTGTGTTAAACTTGCGTTTCCTTTCATTGATAAAGTTTTATTTAATTTGGTTATGGGATAGCATCCACAGGTGGCCCGAGTGGTCATAAGATATGCCGACTTTGGGGTGAGGGGGTGGGTCAGATTATTTTTGGACCTTAGGGATGGGGGAAAAAAGTGTCATACAAAATTGTACGTTACATTTTTATTTTGTTGAAACCCCCCTCTCCCCCAATGCCCGAGTCTCCAAGTGTGTTAACTAATATGTTTCTTTAAGATTGTTTAAAATGAAGACAAGCTGTTGATCTGTCAAAAATTGTCAGAGTGTGTGGGTATGTTTTGTCATAGAAATTAAGAAAAAAATGCGATTTAAGTGTGGGAGTCCTGTTTCTTTGGCTAGGAGGTTCTGGAGGAGCGCCATATGCTACTCCAGTGCGATCCGGGGCAAAGCCCCAGAAACTACCACAATTTCCGTGTTTGTATATGAATTTGATGGAATTTGCAGAGGTTGGCAAACAAAAATAACTTTCAAAAATATGAAATTCTGATCGAAATTAGTGTTATCGAAAAGTTCAAGTCAAAGTTCCTCTGGCCCGGTGCCAACTGCCTTTCCCCAAAAGCCAACACTGAGGGCACCACACTCTTTGTCATGTTACTTAACCCACGCTACTATATTGTACAATTTCATGCCATCCAAACACTTGTAGTCTAGAATAAAAGGATGGAAAGCCAATTCAGCGTCAGTATGGCTTAGCGGTAGAGCTTCGGCCTTTGGTCTGAAAAGGTCGAGGGTTCAATTTCCGCATTTAGGATTTAAGTCCAAAAAGCAACAGAAATAGTTTGCATCTGTATTTATTTACCACTTGTAATCTAGTCATTAAGCATATCGCATGTCTCCTAAATGTGTTCTACATTTATTTATTAAGTGTAATACTAACAGAGCCAACATGTAATTGTTATAATTAAGTTGGTCGGTTGTCTTCTTTTCAAGAGGTTAATTTATATGGATTTAAAGTAAGTACCTCATAGCAGTAATTGAGCTAAAAAATAATAATTTGAATTATATGTGTTTTAGTCAATTCCTACTAAAGTCGCTTCATTTAATTTCATTATGATATAATCATACATGCAAGTCTCCTACTTGTTGCTGACTGCTTGTAAATAAAAACTTGGCATTATCTTCTTTAATTCGGAATCTTTAGCAATTTTTTTGGTGTAACCGTCTCCCGAACTGCTATGGTTACCTGAAACTGGTGTGCTAGGCATACAGAGATCGGCAAATACTGTAATTAGAGAAATAATGTTATATTAGTTAATCAGATTTTTTTCCAGTCAGGAGTAACTTGTGTTAGTTTGGAAAAGTGCTCTATTTGGTAACTTGTACTCTTCCAGGCTTTATTGTAGATCAGTCATCATCAAACCTGAGGCTGGAATATTTATTTCCATTGCTGTAAGAAATTAAGCATTTGTACAGTATTTGCAAATCAAAGCTTCAGTGTAATTAACAGGCAGATGTTTCTAACCATAGGAAAAACCCTGGATCATCTTTGCTGAAGGGGCTTAGAACTAGAAATCAGTACTTGTCAAACAACCCTCAATGCAATGGGAAACATTTTCTTTCCGTATCTACAATCCGTGGAATGTACTGGCCGGTGCCGGAGGTGGTAAAAACGTTTACACAAGGGTGTTGCCATAAGTGGTACAACCATTGACTATAAAAATGTGTGACTAGGTAATGAGCACTTGCCCAAAATTAACATTCATTACTCCTGCACTGTTAGTTGAATTGAGGCAATTGACAGTTAACTAATTATACCACTGAGATCCGTTGGTTCTTCAATACTGCAAGATATTGTTGTAGGCATAAAATCAGGAAAGTGATGTACGTTTTCTAACATTAGCTTCAGTTGTCTCAACCAACTCATCTAACAACGGAAAAGCATAATCAATAACAATAAAAAATCTAAAAAGATATGGTCTTCAAATCTCAGAAGAAATACTTACTTTAGGAATGTGTCGAATTTCTACCCAACACACACTGTGTTTCTGAATAGTAAATATTGCAAGGGTGTTGTTAGGAACAAAATTTAGTTCAATGACAGCAGTACGCAAAAGGTCATCTGGCTTGTAACTAACAGTTTCAGCAAGGATGAGATGACTACCTTCATATAAGAGGAAACGGGCTATACCTAAAACAAGTTTCAAAAGATCTATAGCATTTGAAAATAAAGTCCATTGCAGCTAAAAGAAATGAGGAAATATTTGGATTTAAAATATATTCAATTCAATTGCCGAGGTAATCTCTGTACAAGAGGGACAATTTGGCTACGAAATTCCTGGGCTTTTTTTATGCGCCACAATAATTTTTATGAGCTCATTGTCAGGGTCCACCTCTTCCGAAAAGCACAGAGGTAGGCAGTGCATTTGGGAAGAGAAGTGACATACAAATGCACTTGTACTCATGTCCATGGTGGTATGCTCTACCTAAACTGCAATTGCTAAACTGAGTCACGTGTTAGTATTTCAATATCTGTCAGGGGTTGGATAGGAGGTTATAGTTAATATCTAGATTAATTTTCCCAGTGTGCTGAGGGCAAAGGCAGCAGTACGTAATCATGCTACTGGATGCTGACATGTGTAACTATGCCCTTATTTTCTGTTTCTTTTTTTTTTTTATTTTACAGTTTGTGATTAATTTGAGTTAAACCAATATTCACTATGCAATACTAGAAAAGCCTAAATAGGTCAAGTAATTTTTCAGTAGGACAGGGAGTAATCATAAAATCTCATGCCGAACGCCAAGTGCTTTATGGATGTAATCAACTAAACTAATTCTCTCCCTAGCAAGTTTATTATACTTGCAGTCTCGTACTCTCCACAACCTACCAAACCCTGGTGCTGGTGGAGTTAAACTAACCTAAATCGTCAAGTGTCGCAATAACGTAAGTGACTGCTGAGAGCTGCAGTAGGCGAATTGTTACTATTTCAACAGGAAATCTTCCTTGCCAATACGCTAGAAGCTTATGACTACAAGTGTTCAACACAGAAACACCATTGTCGTGACCCAAGAACATGATGCAACCATCTCGATCACAAGTAAGGCAGTGTATCTTTCCATACTTCTGAAATAAAAAGAGTGTGCAACAATGTTACAATACAATACAGCTTTTACTCAAAAACACACATTTGGAATTCCACTTCAGAAATGAGAAGATAAAAAAGACTGTAACTAGGACCAGCATTATATGAAAAGACCGTGAAAACTTATAAAATCTGCATATTGGTCGAATTTGTCATCAGTTGTTGTGCACCTTTAATTGAAAAACGTGTTGTGCGAACTTTGGTGTCAGGTTTTTTAGCTGTGCATAATTCTGAATTATTTACCTGAAAAATTAATAACGACCGATTAATAATGTCGTCTGCTCCTGAAACTCATTATTCACTTTTATTGAACAGCGAATTTAAACCCACAAATAGGGCATAGAACGCGTGTGGAAATTTTGAAAAATATTTGGACAGTGGGTTCAAAAGTTTATCATGCAGAAGGAAACACAGATATACCAGGACAGGAAGAAAGCTTCTTTAGTCTGCTTTGCACAGTGTAACACTAAAATTTGAAATGAACAAGCTGCTATGAAGATGGTCTATCTGAACAACAGAAATAAGCCAGGCCTACATATAAGTCTTGCCAAGAAGCGTCAAGATGTTCTACACGTAAAGTCACAGCACCTGTGATTGTGTCTATCAAGACTGCTTGAATAGGTAAGTCTATTAGTACTGCTGATTGTGACCATTAGGGAAAAAAATGAACAAATTTTTGTACGTTTAGCAGCCACCAGCTGTTTCTTTATCAGTCGACACATGTTTCGATTCTGTACAGCTGGTATCTCTAACGGCTGAAGCGATTCTGATGGTTCTGCTGCCATTTTAAGTAATTCTGCTTACCATTAAACAGAACGAAAGTGTTAGAGCATGCAGTGGTGCACCCAGAGGGCAGTGAAGCCTAACCAAAATTAAGAGAAAAAACGTTTTTCCTCCTTAAAAGATTTTTTCCTCCATTATTTACTGAAGGTGTTCATGTGGTAGTAGGCAAGTATTACAACAATGTGGCACTCAACTATGAATGCAAGCCGCTTTGCATTGGTGTGAGTTAAACCCAAAGGGATCACTTTAGAAGGGGACCCAAAAAAATTTCCCTAAGATTCTAAGTGGCTACAGATTTCCATTTTACATTATATGTTGTCCAAATGTTTGAGTAATATATCAGTTCCAACTAATTTTTAATGCTGAAAGCAACGGTGACATTTGAAAAAAATATCAGATTGCAAATGGTCCCAATTTTCAGATTTTTTAAAATGGCGGTTGATGACTGTGTTACATTCTAGGTTGGCTAAATTGCCGAGTTAAGATATTATTTTCAACTATTACTTAGTGCTAAAAATGGTGGAGACTTCAAAATGGTGTCCTATTTTCATGTTTTAAATCAAGGTTGCTTTATAACCATGTGACACATTACATACTAACCTGGCATCATTGAAAATTAGTGTAGTCCTACATTGAACCTTGGGTATCACACTTTCCTATAGAAACGCATTTGTGGACCGCCTTATTAGCCGCTAGTTAGGAAAATGGCATCCAAACAAACACTTCCTTGTTTTTTATACTGGCATGGCTTCAAATACTTATGGATTGCAGTGCAGGCAGAAAAGTTCCCCTCCCCCCCTCACTTTACAGAAAGTTCATGGTAATGAAGAGCAAGATGCACCACTATAGGCATTTTTTTTTGGGGGGGGGGAGGAGAATACAGCATGCTAGTAGATTTTGTTCCAGCTGGAAGATCGCAAGTGAAGCTTCCAAAGCATTCAGAGATGGTCAGTTTGAAGGTCAAAAGCGGGATTTTTAAAGAAACATATAGTTTTCCTTCTTTGGACACAGTACTAAATGACATTTTCTACACTGTGCAAGAAAATAAAAAGAGAGTAAAACACAAGAAAAAGGCACGTAATGGAAATGTGTTGCTGACTATGGTTTGGCCCTGCCGTCCTGGCAAACATGTACCTGGCTACCCAACTTTCCATATCTTTATAAAAATGTTTACGAGAAAGTATGTATTATCAGCCAGTCGGACTAGAATAGCTGTATGTAACTAGATAATTTTTATTTAAATTATTTTATCTTTAACCTAAACATTCAGTACTGTCAACTCCCTAATGCAAGTAGTTGGCCAAACAGTACGGTCAACTCCTTAACGGATTATTTTCAAAAAATTGAAAAAATTGAAACAAAATTGTTTAGTTTTGCTGTTTACGTAAACTGAAACCTGACACAATCAAGAACTTCAGCAACTCATTCAAAGTTTCTTTCTAAGTACACCAAAAAATATTTTGTGGCAAGGCTTATTGTCCTTAATTGGTACGATAAGCTATCCTACTTTAGTTTATTAATCACTTAATTTCTATCTCTAAACACTTATATCGTTTATTTCGATCATTAACTTTAATTTTCGAATCTTAGCCCACCCCCAAATACCTCGTTACACCAGTAGTCAGGCTCCAGACTTCAGCTAGTAACAAGTTCTCTTAGGATCTGTCTGGTATTGTGAAACAGGACCAGGTTAGAATAAAAGGAAGCCCCAAGCCAGTATACGGTGTTTGTATTTTTATGAGAATGACCTGTTGCCACCATGCACCAACTACCTGAGCCCAAATTTTCTACAGCCTCAGCAGCATTAAGTTAAGCACTCATCAGACATACAACACAACTTTAAAACTTGGCGCATTGCTACGTTTTTTTTATTTATGTGAATGGTTCGGTTATGTCTTGTTTTTTCGAATAAATATAGATACAGCTAATTTTCTCAAAATAATGTTAAAGATTTTTGTTACAATATCTTTTATTTGAATTACGTACAAACTTTTTAAAATATATTTTTACAACTCTGACTGTAGCATTTTGTTGAACCACTGCAGACTAGCATGCACAGTATTACTTGCGCACAGTATTACACAGTATTATTCGTGAACCCTTTATGTTACAAAAATCGGAATCTCCACAATATGCCACTGAGTTTTTAGCAGTTTGCAAGTAGTTTTTATAAACCAAAAGTAGATTGATTGTTGAATTGACTAAGTGATCGTTTCTATTCGTTCAAAGGGTTTTGTAGCGAGCATTAACCACTCCTGGTCATCTGCCTGGCGAAGCCCTAGGCACTATGTCTGCAGCACCCAAATTCCTAGAGGGTCGCATGTTATGCGAAACAATAATGAAACAGCAACAATAACAACAATAATGCTGGTTGATGCTGGTTGTGCATCTTGCATGTTCTAAATGAAAAGCTTGCAATGTGCAAAGTTTTAAAGTTGCGTTGTATAACTGATGAGTGGAAACTTGGCTCGTTTTTTATATCACAGGCATTTAATGGCGGAAACTTGGTGGGTTTTTTGCTTACAATTGTTTTTGGTTTAGATATCATGACTTTTGGTAGCTGCGTCTAATGTGATTTTCTTCTTACTTATGATGTTCCGGATTCTTTACGTTTCGGTGTAACCTCGCTGAAGCTTTACTTCTGAGTTTTACAACATTTCGGTGTTGACTTTTGTGTAGATATCAGTTGTTTGGTAACTGATGTGATTTTATGATTTTATGGTTTTGGGGTTTTGTAAGTCGAATACTTTCTTTAAAAGCAAATCAGGAATAACTAATTACTCACAGAAAGGAGCCAAGTATTAATTCTACAAAAATTGCACATTTCAGATAAAATGGTAAAAATATTTGACTACAGCAGTAAGGTTTCATGTGGGCTAAACAGTACAGCAACACTGCAGTATATGAAACCTTGCAGGAAAGGTTATTTGTGTTCCTTTGCTGTTTTTGTGTATGTTTTTCGCTGTTGGCTTGTTTCCGATTTTCCTTAGTATTATTTCCAGTGATTTGTTCTATTTCTCCTTTGCTGTTTTGACTTCAGAAGTTTTTTTTTTTGGTTGCCAGGTTTTATTGACGCTACACTTGGTTATTTTCGGCACTGATTCCTGTTTAGATATCAGTTCTTTTGTTAAGTGATGGTGTGATTATGATTATTTTTTTTCTAGTCGAATAATTTCCTTTAATGCAAACTAAAAATAACTAATTACTCGTAAAAAAGGAGCCAAGTATTAATTCTACACATATATAAATAATTCTCTTATTAACTGAACAAAAAACGGCTTCGAGTTCACTCAAACGCAACAAACTATAATTTGAACTCCAATTCCAAGGAACAAGAACTGTTTTTGCCTTACCGGTTATGTCAGAAAGTGAACGCAGTTTTAAGATAGAAAAGTTTAATGTTTGGGTGCGTGCGTGCATAATTTGTGTATTATTCAGACTTTCTCTTGATGGTTGTCTGTGTTTGTTGTTTTATATTTTCATTGAGTGGCTATATGTGTATTTTGAGTATATTTATAATTTGTGAAATAAGCAGACTCCTAGTTAACGCAGTTTTTTGCTTTTGTGTGTGTTTAAAGGTTTCTGTTTTAGTTCTAGTTCGTGTGAGTAATGACTTGTTCATTTTGTGTATGTATTTTTATCTTTCAATTTTGTAGGCATTTTGCTGTTTATGGTGTCTGTTTTGTATGTGTGTGTGGCTTTACGTTATGCGAATTGGAGTCCAAATTATAGCTCGTTGCATCCGAGTGAACTCTAATCCGTTTTTATTTGTATACCGTCATAGCTGTGAGTATAAGGATACGAGTTCTAATGCTCCATAAGGTTTCAAAATTATAGTACGAGTACCCTAAGGTTTGAAACTGGAAGATTTAATGTAACGATTTATTCTAGCGAGCGTTTGTCCCAGAATGAACTGTTATTATCAGGATAGCTATTGGAATAAACAGTAAACACTTATGCATATAAATATAACATTGAAAAGGGAGTCACGATAATAAGCAGCAATTCAACAACAAGTGGGCTTTAATCGACTCAGCTAAATGTACATTTAAATGACCCTCAAGCAGTCAGGATTATTTTGGCAGTATTATTAATGATTTTGATCGCTGTGATTACAGGTATCAACAATTAAGTTTGGTGATTGGCATTACGTTGGATTATTAAATAAATTATCGTTATAATAGTAACCTGACTATGAGCGAGTATACCGCGTTATGATGAATCATAGCTAAACACAATAATCATGTAATTGATGCTGAGTATACTTATCTCAGTTTGGACGCTTGTCCGTAGCTTGCCGCTACTCCACCTGGCTTCACATATACGCTCGGCCTGGTTCGTCTCACGTATGTAGATCGGTCTCAAGGAATGTGCTCTCGCGAACAATTTAAAGATATCAACTGAATGCTGAATTTTGAGCGCTGTTTTATATGCTAGCTTTATCTCGGCTACAATCGATCAATGTCAAATAGATTGATTGTTAAAGACGAAGTCGTGAGTTGACAGTCCCAGTGCTTATTTCAATTAGGGGACCGTTAGTGGTCGACCGAAACCTATTTTTTCACTTTCGGCCGAAACCGAAACCACTGCTGAAACCAGTGATTTGGTTTTGGCCGAAACCGAAACCACTACCGAAACTGGCAATTCAGTTTCGGCCGAAACCGAAACCACTACCGAAATAGATCAATCAGTTTCGGCCGAAACCGAAACCACTACCGAAACCGGAACCAAAACCTAACCTGAAAAGTATCAATTTTAATAATTTGACAAAAAAGCAGGAATAAAATCATAAAATCATGAATGTGTGGCCTCCAAGCCCCTCCCTCCACCCATCCAACAAAAATAATGTTTCAGAATTTAAAAAAAAGAACTTGTCAGTCTTGCTACAAAACTTCAGGACTTTTGTTTGCATTTTTTTTTTTCACTACTCATTTTTTATTTTAAAAATGGTCTTATTTTATTCGTGTCAGTCCAGGGCACGGAAAAGGGCTTTTCATTCAGTAAGTAAAGAGCTTTGCCTGAAAACATAAATAAAGACAAATGCAAGCGTAAATATCCCCCAGTGCAACAACACCATTTAAATATTTTGAATTTCGATTAAAAAAAAATTGTATTTATTATTGATGGGCATGGCAGATACAAGCAGGATGTGTGATGGTGACCCCTGGATGTCGACACCACTAAACTACAGCCTAGTAATCTGTACGGAAATTGGATACTGCCAGGAGGTGAAAGTGGTTTCGGCTTCACCAAAACTAAAGCATAGGATTCAGCTGAAACCGAAACCGTAACCGAAACTGAGCTATTAACTTCATGGCCGAAACCAGAACCGTAACCGAAACCGAAAATTTGCTGGTTTCGCTGCCGAAACCAAAACCAAAACCAAAATTCGGTCAACCTCTAGGGACCGTTAAGCTTGTCAATCACAGTATTGTTGTATTCCGGGTGCATCAGCTTCTTCCCCGTATTTTGTCTTGAATTACTCACTGATTTATTTAACTGTCATCCGCACACCTGCGTGGGAGTGATTGATTGTAGTTTTCAGGAAACGATCGGTCAGTGATGTCAAGCTTATCTTAATTGGAATCTCTTCTAGAAAGTTAGATGGTTTCCGCGAACATGCCAGCACACGGGGGCACAACTGGAAACTTATTGTTCCGGCCTCTCGTCTTGACTGTCGCCAGAACTTCTTCGCAGTTCGAATTGTCCCAATTTGGAATGCTCTGCGGGTCAGCACTGTGAATGCAACAATAATTTCGGCTTTCCATAGAATGTTGGAATCTGAACCATTGCACAGATTTCTTAAGCGACCACTTCCGGCATATCCCTAACTCTTTTGTTCTTTCATTAAAACCATAACTTGTCAGGAACGGTGTAAGTGGTTCCCCAACCCTTCCGACCTTCCACTTACCGGTGGTAAATTATATTATTATTATTATTATATATTATTAATAGCGCCACTATATAATGACAATCATTCAAGCCTTAACAGTAGGTTAATTACACTGGTTCAAATTACAAGAATTTATGCTGTTTGTCTTTTTTTGGAAAAAGGCACCGAATAATGTGTTCATTCAGCTGGAGCCAATTTTGTCTATAATAAATAATATTTCGGTTCATACATTAATAAAGGTATGCTATCTCTAAAATATGCATATAATTAATTAGCTGTATTTTTTCTGTTATAAAGATTGCAGTTGCCAAATAAAACCCTTACATAATCCCTGATGCTACTAAAATTACGGTATCTTTTAATAAGATTCCTATTTTTCGATCTCAACCCAGACTTCTTTTTAACAAAAAGCCACATCACCTAATAATAGCAAGAACTGCACATTCCACCAACCAGCCCATATTATTATTTTTTCTAACACGGCTGTGCACAGGAAAAAACGTCCTCTGAACGAGGTAAAAAGTCCTGCAAAGAAGCCAGAACACGGAATAAGTGTTGTTTGATCAATTTCATCGTTAATATTCATCAATATATTCTGGGTGGGTAAAGAAAATTTCTGTTTGTTTCTGTTGTAAGGTTTTGAACATGCATGACTGGAGAACCGCAATTCAACATAAATTGAACCCAGATTTTTTTAATATTCTGTAGCTGCAGAGCTGAAAGAGCAAGACAATAAGACTTCTATTATTTTTATCGCAACTCCTTTCCTTTTCGTTCGGAAGGCTTGGAACTTTATCTTTCCATCTGGTGCTCGACTTTCTCCTGGCTGACCATGGCTGATGCCAAAGTCACGGGAAGGCTGTGTGCTGCTCCTCTCTTGCTCTGTTGTCCTTAACCCATCTGGCCCTTCTGGCCTATTTCTGTATTGGGTTGAAAAAAAAAACATTATACGGCTTGTTATTTAAAATAAATATTTTCTTTTGCCTTGTCGTGTCTTGAAGCATGTCACTTGATCCAAATTGTGACAGTAATTTACTTCTTTTTAGCCAAATCAATAAATTTTCGTTCCTTTTATAATTGTTTTTTAATAACGATTCTTTCGAGATTTGCCAAAGTATGTCTGTATTCGTTCATGATACTAATGGAAACGAGATTTCATCGGGATACAATTGCATTACACTTGACATTCAGTGATTCATAAAATTATGTATATATAGCCATGAAATTTGTATATTTCTCAGTTATCAGTTATTTTTACTGCGTAGTCCAGCAATGAGATCCAAGCTGCGATTCATTTATGAACTTATCTACATCAGGGATTAGAAATATCAAAATTCAGTGTAAGAGGGTGTGTGTGGGGGGGGGGGGGGGTCATGTCCTTTGTGATGACTACATTAATCCGCCCCTTGAGTGTATTGCTACAAATACTCCAGAATGAAACTTGTTTTATGCCCATTATGTATTTAATGCCAACTAAAAATCTACATGATTTGTGTTTCAGTAAATTATAATTTAATGATTTGACTCGTCGTTTTGTCAATCCAGCATAATGTCCAACTGAGCTTGTGTTACATTAACATGCTTGAATATCGTGTTTTTTGGCTATATTGTACTGCAATAATTATTTGCACGAGTTATTTCAACCATTGATTATTACGTGACAACCTGAGACGACCAATACGTAGTTGTCAGCATAACATATAACCATATGTAATTCCTGAATAATTCCCGTAGCCCTGAGCCTATGTATGTTCACTCCCATAGGGCAAGTGTATCGCTATGAGAGTGTTTAGTGTTGCGTCATGTATGTGACAGTTTTAGCAATATCTTCAGCTCTCTGAACCCAAAGCAGCTTACGTAAATAATGCTTTCTGCATAACCTTCGGCCCTTCTGTACTAAGCGACCTTTCAAGTATTCACTGAGCATCTAAATGCACCAGAGGATGAAATTCTAACAATTTCAGCTCAATAATGTAACGATTAATTTTGGTAATTAAAATTCATGTAGAATGATTGCTATGCTGCGATAGTTTAAATGCTGCTTCTTTTAAGCCTGATATGCTGTTATAGTAACCCTGCTGTTACTAACATTACGTGCAGATTTTATGGTATGCCTGCAACCCTAATTTGAAATATGCGGATTTTGCTTTGCACTGCAACCTTAATTTGGAATATTTTCCGGAGTGTGACCTGCTACTCTTAAATCAAAACGCCTTGGTGAGTGCGACCTGCCAATCTTCTACCTGTGAGTATGACGTGCCACTCACGATACCTATGTGTGTGATGTGCCACTCATTATTACCAAGCCCATCGTACTACTTTGAACTAATATGTAAGGTTCAGAGTCCCAAGTGTACCTCTATTCCAATTAACCCCAGTCTATTTTGGACTAGTATATGTGGTTCCTACATAGGCCTGTACGACATTTGAACTAATATATAAGGCAGCGTGTGCTACGCACTGAACCTGAAGCTCTATGCAATGTTTTGCTGTGCAACTTCTAACTAGCATATGAAAGAACTTTACTGTCTGTATAATTATTGAGTGCTAACAGGATACTTTGCCGCATATTTCCGATATATCTATACTAATTTTGCTAGTTACTTGAATATCCTGTGACTTAAACGGGGGGGGGGGGGGAGATACCATTCACGTTCAAGATAGTGGCTTAGTAATAGAGCCAATAATTATTGCCGGGAAAGAATCCGTTCTAGCCAGTATTAATTTGCTTGAATGTCATCCGTCATCCTCCCGTCTATAGTGCAAATGATTTCCTTCCGTATTTGTTTTTTTATGAAACTTAAGGGAAATTCAAGTAGGGCTATATATTGTTATATGCTAAAATTATATTTGCAATGAACCAGCTAAATGCCAATTTCACATGTATTCATAATTTACATAAGATGAACACTAATTAGGTGTATTCCTTATTTTAAGACGACCACGGCGACGATGACACCTGATCACCACTTAAAAGTATTCGATTTCAACCAAGTGAGAACATGAACGATACTCGCTTGGTTGAGTTGTACATATGTAAATACAACTTTGGGAAATTTTATGTTTACAACTGTCAAGTACTGTACTGACTTAATCCGAAATTTTAATCCAAAATTCAATTAATCTCATACTTCGCTTCAAAATCTTTATTTCTTTCATTTATTTTCGTAACGTACCATTTCAGCCAATTTTAACCTTCTACTTTGATTTTCGGTTGTAAATTATTGTTCACATACGTATTTTCTTTTTATTTCAGATATTTGTTGCCAATTATATTACCCATGTTCACTGTTCAAATATTTGTCTGTATTTTCCGTAATTCTCAATTTACGCTTATATACGCCACCCCCCTTCTGTCACCCTTCCACGTCCGTGGTAAATGTACTTATTATTATTATATCGTTTTTCATTATTATCTAGTTATGTCATAAATGTATGTCAATATTTATTCGCCTTAATTTCTGTATTGTGTCGTGTGGTCGTGTAAATATGCTTGTATATAATGAATTCTACATATGTAAATACAACTTTGGGATTTGCTTAAAATCGTACTGTTTTTTTTATTTATTTCCGTATATTATTTCGTCATTACGTGTGTTTGTTTTTATTTATTTTTTCTTAAATCATAATCACGAATTATGAAGCTACGTGTGTTTCGCGTCACCATTATTTCAATACTACGCCTTGAATTCCAATAAATATAAGTTATTTCCCGTTTATTCCATGCAAAACATGCTTAGTGTATCATTTACAACTTTTACGAGAAATGAAAATGTGCCAATGTCTGAGCTCAGCCTCCGTACTTTATTTTCTTCCATTTCTTCTCACCAGGATCCTCGCGTGCAGAGCACATGAACGCTCTTTTCACCAACGCCGCGTTTTCCTTTGTTCTCCAATGGATACGCAATGCTTACTCGTCGTCCAAATGCAGACGCAGCCTTATTTCTGGTGTTAATTTACTACTACAGGTATTGTAATTGTGCGTAGACCCAAGCCATCTTTGGGTATTAAGTCCATGCTCTATTTTTCTGTATTTATTTGTAAATGAGCGGCTGATCTCGACTCGACGCTTTTGCGTTTCTTCGTTAGGCTTGTTTCTAAACCGCTAGCTGCATCGTCGGTTTCGGGAGGCGCAAACGTTGGCGCTGAATCTCCGACAAATGATTGGCCGGGTCTTCCAAAAGCTGTGCTATGGATTTTTTAAATTTTATTTCAGCTTCCGTTCACAAACCGTTAAGCTGCTCCGAGATTTCCAGATCAGTAGGTCTATTGAAAGGTATAGGTTGGTTATTGGTTCTTAGGAACAATGGCCTTTAATGGTTGACATGTGCTCTTACAATTTCCAGAGGGTCTAAAAAATGCACGATACAAACGATACCATCGTCAACGAACTCTATTACTCTAAAAAGACCTGTTCATGCGCGAAGTCATTTTGGTGAAATCTGTTTAATTGGTAAGAAATCGCGTAAAAGCACATAGTCATCGACCAAGTACCGATATGGACGTGCTGTGCGATAGTAAGAACTTTGTTGTTTCACAACCATGTTCCAATTATGCGTTTGAGCAACTTCAAACGCTGCTTGAAGTCTACTCTCTAGACAAACTATAGTACCGTCGTTATCATAGCAAATCCTTGGTGGCTCGAAAGCTAGAGCACTCGGTTGCCTAAACTCTGACCCATTATGTAAGTAGTGAGCACTAATAAGTGTAGAAGAATTAGGACATGCATTCAGCACTACGGTCACTAAATCGAGGTACTCACACCAATTTTCAGGACAACTCGCTGAAATGTTACGTAGAATTGTTTTAATCTGCTGATTATCTACACCAACCAAACATACCAGTGTTGTCATGTTAACCAAATGATATTTCATTCTAAAATCCTTAATCATTCGCTGTGCTGCTGTATTTGTTAGGAGTGAAAGTGATAAACCAGTATCTAACAAACATACTTCCGGCCTATTGCCGACATCAAACACCCGATGTGGACGTGAATATCTAACGTTAGTCTTATTTAGAAAACTGTTACCTTGAACACTGTCAGCGTTAGGCGGTTTGCTCCTAGCCGAGCAATACTTTGCTTGGCTTTTCGGTTTCACTTCTAGTTTCAATCTCGGACGCTAGATGGTGCGTGTACCATTTGTTGCCCGTTTTAGCTGAAACATTCGTAAGTAGATTACCTTCCTGACCTAGTGACTGGTGTTTTGCAGATGGCGCTTTTGCTGTCCCAAAATGTCAAGCAAACAGTAGGATCGTTAACCCATACAACTGTTGGAATTCTAACCTTCCAATCTTTCTGCACTGTGTGCTAAATGCTGATCGAAGAGCCTGAAAGCATTTTGACTCCATCTTTATAAAATGTTTCACTTGTGTGTTAGAATTGGACTGTGCGTTCGCCACCTAATAAAGCCAAAACAATTGGTTTATCCATGTCCACCGGATTTCATTCAGAGTGAAAATTTGTTGAATCCAAACCATCTTCAAATAATGTTACTATTACTGAATCTCATTCCAAACTGTATTTATCATTAACAATTTTCAAAGAATCAGTGAATTTACTTACAAGATTACGATTGCCTTCTATTGACCTCGTAACGTATTTTGAAGGTATTTTACCGTAATATGATGCTAAACGTGGTAATGCTAATGTATGGTCTAGTAATGTTTGTTGGTGCCATTCGGCATCGGAATACAATTTAAGCATTAATTATCTACGTCACCGTTTGAAAATAAAGGAATGCATTTCACTTGCAACATATGAGCACTATTTACCTTGTTATTTTGATGAACAGGTGTTTTGTTCATCAACTGAGCTGACATATTGTTTCTAAATGTCACTACTCTGTTCCTGCTGATCCTTTACTAGTCCTGAATCCTAGTATTATTCAGGCTATGAGCTCGTTTTTTGATACATTATCGGTTTGATTTGAGCCATCATTTTGATCTACTTCGGTAGCGTGTTGTTGAACATGATTTTGATTATTGTTTTGCATTTGCTGATTTTGAGTCTCATTTTGCTGTTGGCCATTATTGTTATTATTTTGCGTGTGTTGTCCGCCAGCACTGTTATTCCCATTATTAGCTTGATATGAATATGGGGTATTACTTTTCTTGTTGAACTGAACTGCATCCCTACTTTCAAAACCAGAAAAATAGTTTCCGGATTCTCCACGGTTATTTTCCCTGCATTGACTACCTCCATGGCCGCCTCTGCTGTAGTTATTATTATTGGAAGAACCACTTTCTGAAATACGGTTTTCATTACATTGTCGAACACGTTGTAAGGTTTTGTCTTTAGTGTGACTTTCCCTCTTGAAATGACCATGGCCCACACAACGGAATCATGCCTTAATTTGTGGATTGTTAGCATTTATAGCACTGATTTTAGCCTCATTAGGTGTGGCTTTAACACTTTTCAATTTGTTTAACCCTCATTCCAATGAGTTCATTTTGTCTAACATGGAACCAAAAGCAAGATTATTTACTTCATTATTCGAAGTTTGTTTACTGCCTGCAGCTTCGGCTGGCTGAGTGGTGGAGCTACTCTTATTTCTTTTCCCTTCATTGTACATATATCTAAATGACGTATGCATTTGAGAAGTCAAATGTACTTCGATTTCGGGTGGCATAGCGTGAAGAAAAGCAGAACGTAACCCCTCATCTTTAGATGATAATTTGTGACGGGTGTTTTTCATCATTATCTTCAGGCTTTACCCTCGAAAGTTGTGATGCCATTCCCTCAAGTCTAGCTGAAAATGCTTCAATTGTTTCCCCTTCTTTTAATTCTACTGCATGAAATAAGCATGGCGTTATGGTTTCACCTCTGCAACCAAATCAGTCAATTAAAATCTCCTTAAATGCTAACCAATTTTGTGAACTAGCAATGTGAGGATTCATGGCTAAATATTTAGCTACTTCAACTGTGCATTTGCTACAGAAATCAATTCGGAGTCCTTTAATGTTGGATCTAAGGTACGTACATTTTCCACCACTAAAGCAAAAGTGAATACATCTAACGATTCATCACCACAAAAGGGCGTGATCGAATTTTTTTCGTTGCTCTAATTTCTTCCCAAAGTCTACATTTCACATGAGTATCCTTATTTTGAATAACTTGAAAATAATCTGCTATGGTTTTTAACACTTCAAGTTGATAATTGCTTGCTAGGTGTCCATTGTTATTATTTGCTTGTAAACAAGCTGCCAAAGTATGATCTAAAAGTCTCTGAACCAAATGTTGTCAACACTATTACTAGGCTGCTGTCCATTAATTTGATTTAAATTTGGAGTGAGTGGTACATGAGAATGAATTGGTACCTGAAAGTTAAGTGGCACTTGAGAAATCAATTGTACCTGGGAACTAAGTGGTACTTGAGTGGTAAGAGGTACACGAGTATCACGTGGTACACGATTATCGTGTGGTGACCTAGATCTAATAATATTCTAACTCTAGATTGATTTCTGTTTCGGACAGTACGATTTGGTGACAGTACGCCTAAGTTGTTGTAAATTTAAAACATCACTGATATCACCAAGATCATCAATAAACTCCGATTCGGACTCAGACTCATCAGGGGTCGTGTGTGTGTTATCCTGATTCGGAGTACTACTGGAAATGTAAGTAAATTCAATAACATCGCCTCTATTCGATGGCTTCCTAATGGGCCTACTCCTAGATGAGACTTGAACCGTCCCTCTAGCTCTATTTCTTCTATTTCTTGACATTTTATCACAAGAATGTAGGCTCGTATTTAATTTAAACCTTATTTAACACAATATACTTGAATACTATCACACACACAAAAAAAATCGGTTCAATCACAACTCAAAAAAATTCCTTTAAATGCGATAAATGACAGTCAACACATGAATAACGGCAAAATAATGTGGCGAAACTTATTTAAACACTGCCACAAGCACGTTTCCTATAGTGGAACTAAATCAATATATGTAGCACTCAATATTAGCTTTCTGAACTGCTCACAATCACCCAAAAAAATTCTAAATTACTAAATTCTAAATTCTAATTACCAGAAAGAGTAAATAGTTCCACTAAATGCTATTTCCCAGTAAAATTCACATAATTTTAGCACTGAAAAATATTTTACAAAACAGTCCTATGCCAACCTGTTATTTTGCCAATTTATTTGCGAAACAACCAATGGGCTCAACAAAGAAATTTCAACAAACTTATAAGCGCTACTTCACGAAAATGTAGGCTATTTTACCAACAACTACAGTTTACTGCTATTTGCCTCCGGGAAAAATTATTTACTGTATTGAATTCCAATTCTAGTTGTTGTAATGACATTTTTTCAAAATAACTGCTCAAATATGACTTAATGCCTAAAACAATTTTCACTTTGCCCCTGGAAAATTATAGGGTATTGAATTCCAATTCTGACATTTATTCTAGTAAGCTTTTGTCCCAGAGTGAACCATTATTATCAGGATAGCTATTGGAATCAACAGTAAACACTTATGCATATAATTTTTTTTTTTTTTTTTTTAATATTTCCATAGTGTATACATTAACCACTACGAAGCCATGGCTCATGTGTAGTGGGCTTTTAGTTCAAACAAAACTACAAATTCATCATATCTAACAAAATTAATATAAAGAAACAAGAAATGGCAAGGGAAAAAAAACAAAAAAACAAAAAAAAACCTCATAATACTTTTGATAAAAATATAACTAATAAAATAAATAACTAATGACTAATATTAAATGAATAACACAAGGAACATGATATTTATAACAGAATAGAGATGGGAAAAATAAAATAACACAAAACAACACCGAATATTTTTTTTCGTCTTCACTTTTTTCTTTCCCTTTTAAATTCTACTTTAATTAATTAAACTCTACATTTTAATTAGTAAGTAGCCAGCTTCGTATTTTCCTTTTTAACTCCCCAATTTTTTCAATTCTCCATATTTCTTTAATAATATTTTTTAAAATTTCTGGAACATAATAGTCTTTAAGTTTGCATCCAAATTTATTCTGTACCATTGCTGGTTTAATATACGTTGTTTTTGTGTTATATTGTTTTTTGCTGATTTTTTCGTCTCTTTTCATCTTCATTAAGTAGAAATTCTTTACAATTATCACATAATTTCACAAATGTTCAATTTTTAAAATTTATATATGTCTCCTGATGAAAAGCATAATCTTGTGGCAAATAAAGTTTTTACAATTTTGTTTTGCAACTTTTGTAGTCTGTCTATGTCTTTTTTCTTTGCGAATCCATATAATTCTATTACATAAAGTAAATGTGATTTAACCCATGATTCATATACAACATTTTTATTTTCCTTATTCAAAA